>JAHWFP010012137.1:0-11244 GCA_023313725.1 Lithobius niger | reverse complement strand
CCCCCCCCCCCCCCCTTTTCCCTCTTTTCTTTGCCTTCTGGCCTTTTTGGTATACAGAATCATGAAGAAAATCTATAAAAATAAAATCAAAAACGCTTAAACAAAGTCTTTTTCGATGTTCGTAACAGTGATTAGGACAAAATAAGGCACGTCCCAAAAAAAAGTCCTCAGAAAAAGCCCCCCCCCCCCCCACCCCACTCCGTTTTATTATTGGTTTGCTGTCTCCGGGCACCTTTGTCGATGCGTCCGACATTTTACATGGAAACTAACCATCTCCACAAGTAAACAAAATTGTACCGCCGAAACTTCAGAATTTAAAGAAAGTTTTAAAGGAGCAACTTTAAATTTTTACAATGGATGTCATATTGTAATGAATTTTAATGCTTGAAATGTTACCGATATTACCCGTTTTCAGTATTTATTATGGTGAAAAATAACTTCCCTTTTATAAATAAATTAAATTTACACAATGGGACGTGTAACACGGGTTTCGTTTAAAAAATGAACCGGTGTAGTGAACAATCGTTTTTCATTGTTGTGTCCTGCATCGTTGCATTGTAATCGAGTGCTGAGAACTAAGTTCCCGGGTGCTGAGAACTAGTTCTCAGCCCCCGTTCATTGTTGGGTTCCTGCATCCCTGTATTGTTACTAGAGGGCTGAGATGCGGCTGAGTTTTAGAGAGAGCTCATGGTGTATTAGGCCGTCACGCTCTGCAAAGAAAATAAGAAATAAGATGCGGATATCGGTATATAAAACGACAAGAACCCCCGAAGCAGCAACCCCTACAACTAAAATGGGTGAGCGTATCAATTATGTGGCCATAAGTTGAAACTGGTACGTTGTCGTTTTGAATAGTGGTAAAGATTGGCACGTTGTTGCCTCGACTAACAATTTGCTCTGCGAGGGTGCCTCAGCGGCAAGTCTTAAATGACGTCATGCACGAAGGACAGTTATTTTACGAATCGCTCGAACTAAAGCGATAAACTGGGAGTGGGGGGGGGGCTTGAACACGGAGAATGCCTGTTTGTGAGGCAGTGCGTCTGTTAAAGAGATTGGGCGGGCGGGGGGGGGGGGGCAATGCGTCTTCTACCATTAAGCATATGATTACGCATTAACTGAACCTAAAAGGTTCTTTTTCGTTTGAGGAAAGGAAGAGGGCAAAAGTGAGTTAGAGGATGGGAGGAAAAAGGGAGTACTCCAATAAGCAAAATTGCTTGTCTCTCTCAACGTTCAGGACATACCTAACAAAAACTGGGAAACAACCACGGGCAAAACAAAACCCCGGGCTAAGCCGGGCACAACTGCTAGTTATAAATATGAATCGAATTCTTGGTTTTTTGTTCTTTGGCATTTGTTTTCTTCGTGAAGGTCGGGTTCTTTTGTAAAACATGTGTATTTTTTCTTTGATTTATTTTGGTTGATTCGTTGGATACGGGAAAAAAAAAAAAAAAAAAAAAAAAACAACGGTATTACCCGCTTTGTGTTGAACACGCTTTGTGTTGAAACACGTGGTCATGGTTTTAAATTGATCGTGAGACCTTTTAAGAGTGATTGTCGTAGGCACTTTTTTCAAATCGTGTTGTTGAGCCTTGGAATTCGCTCCCTGCAGATGTTGTCCATGCCCCATCCCTTGCATCTTTTAAATTCAGACTTAATAAAAGTGTAGATCTTACAAAGTTTGTAATGCGTTTTTAGTATGCGATAATGGCTATGCCAGCAATTGGTTACTTTTACTTTGTTCTTGCTTAATTTGTTTTTGGCAGAGGTGTTAGTGGACCGTGTGGTCCCTTCCCTGACCTTTTGTATCTTTTTGGTGCAATAAATTTCTCATTCAATTTCTCATTCATTCAAATTGACACAAATCATAGCAGTGTACAATAATTTTCCGCTGTTGGTTGACTTAACGTTGCTTAGACTATATACGGGCCAGAATATCAAGTGTGGTGCAGTGATCTACATCATAATTACGCAGCGCTAATCCAAATACTACTTCTCCAAGAAAAGCAGGGTGAGCACACAAATTAATGACCACATTGCAGAAATTTATTATTGTAAACACCACAAACGGCATCGAAATGCGTTCTGTTTTACTTCAAAGAAATACTCAAATATAGCTGTCATCGAATCAATTTGACCAGCACCAACGACGGAAGTGGGTCCCTTCTTCTGACCCATGATCCACCTGACCCACTTGCGCCCCGACCCATGACCCACTTGACCCACCCGATAAAAAATAAAATGTGATCCACCGTCGGTGACCCATCCAGCGCTATGAAAAAATAATATAGTATGCAAATGCATGCAATGTTGTTTCAAATAGTCCATTTTTTTTTTTAAAGAAGCCTTTACTAATGTTAAACAAAAAAAGGTTGGTGAAAAATACTGGTATATAAAGGGTCTTCCCCCACACTCCAGCCATCATTAAAGATTGTCCATTCTTCCACGGACCATTTATGTGTTATAGGGCCAACGTTAAACCAAAAAGATTGGTAATCACTAACACAACCTTTTATTATTTAACGCCAGACCTTTTCCCCAGATCGCCTTTATGACGACCTTTTTCTAGGACCTTTCGGAAACCTTCTAATTATCGGGGGGGGGGCCCCCCCTCCCCGCCCCGGCGCCTTTACTTTGGGATTTTGGCCTTCTTAGGGAAACTATTTTTGAAAGAGTAAGACAAATTTTTAAATAGTGCTAGTAAGACTATTGATTATAGTGGGCCGGTGGGTGAACGACCTTGACCGATGACCCAGGATAAAAATATGACCCATTTGACCCACTTACCCATCTATGACCAGCATGCACCCTCCCGTGACGTTCGCATTCCAAATTGACGTCAGTACAGCAGAAAACGATGTGCGGAGTTTGGTTCTGCGGATTCAAATCCTGTATTAAACTGCACGAAAGTTCAGAACAAGAAACATGAAGGACCACGAACCATCGAACAAGTTTATAAAACGGCGAGGTGAACAAAATCCAAATTGTGCAAGCATTGAAACCAGGTGATAAACCGCGCCGTAAAAGGCCTTTGCATCGGGTATTCGCCTTTAACGGTTAGGATTGATCTTAACCTCCCGTGTCAAAGCCGATTTTTTCACGCTTAATATCACCGCCGTCTGTAAATATTTTTCGATTAAATTTGGTGTGTTAGCTTTGTAATTGGCCTTGGTCAACAAGCATACCACAGATCATAAAATTGGAGACCTGGACCTGAGCTGAAACCATGAAATTCGATTTTGGCTTGTTGTTGGTAACACACGTTTCTACTACGCTGTCTACAGCTCAAACTATTTGTCCTATTTGTTAGTTTTTAGTCACCCCGGGGTTTTTGGCAATGACTGGCGGATAGCCTGCTAGGCAAGGCCCTGAAGGGGATGGCAATCAGATTTCTTTTGGTCTTGGTCCTAAGGATTTACGACCTGTAGTCAGTAAGGTTTTTTGCTAGGGAGTGGGAGATTGCTTGGTCTGCCGACACTACTGGCTGTGTTTTGTTTTGGTTGCACCCTTCCACGGTTTGTTCTAGACTACTGAATAGCCTTTCCCATCGGGACGCTGGCCTGACTTCCAGGTTGCGTGCGGGACATGTGCAGCTTCACTCTTACTTGTCCTGCTTGGGCTGGGCTTACTAGCCTAAGTGTTGCTGTGGAGGCGGTGATGAGACTGTCCAGTATTTTCTTTTTGAGTGTCTACAACCCCGTGGGCCTGGTGCACCTGGGTTGCTGGTTTCTTTGAGGGGGGAGGGACGGGCACATGATGCCCGGAGGTGTTGACACTTTTTGTGATTCATCCTTCCTTTGGGAGACTTGGGAAAGAGGAGCAGCGATTCTTTATTCCTATTGACGGGGTTGATCCACTCGTGGCGGCGCTTGGTGTTCCTCTGCACTCTGCACTGGCTCGTGTTCTCTGCACAGGGTCATCGGTATTTTCAATGCAACTTGGCAGTTTACTTCGTAGTCTTTGCGTTTTCTTAACTCCCCACTTACGTCCATCTAGGTGTGCAGGCAGGATACTTTGTCTATTTGCTCTGTCTTCGTGGCGCTTTGGTGATTGTTTTTTTATGTTTGGTGTTCTTTGAGGGTTTCCCGTGTTAGGATATCAGGTAGTTGTGAAGTAGTTTAAGACTAAGCATATGGTGTACTAGACTGGTAAGCTCAATAAATAAAACTATACTAACTTCCATACAAATAATGGACACAAATGTAGACGGGTGGTGTTTGAATTTACTTAAATTTATTTTACATGAGCCTAAGCAGACTAGACAGCCATGCGCTCAATGCTAAGGCTTAAACTACATTAAGCCGAAACTGGAAAGCACCAGACACCCTTGCCAACCATCACTCCCCTAAAGGCCAAGAAAGCCAAGTTCCCACCTAGAGAGTCGATGCTGCAATCCGGGCTTAAACTGACCCATAGCCCTACAGAATACTAAAATGCCACGGACAGCTCCCCAACAAGTGGGGCACCAAGAGCTCCAAGTGTATCTCTCTTCCCATCATCCAAAGAAAGATGCCTTTGTACCTCCCAAAGAACGCATTCAAACAAAAAATGTACAACTTCTCCCCTGCTCCACATAGGCAAATTGGAGAAGAGCACAACTCCAACCGAACCCTATGGGCCCGCAAAAGACAATGCCCCATCCATAGTCTTGAAAGTAACCCTGCATCCCTCCTGAGCAGCTGGGCTAATGCAGTAGGCACAGTAACCATGGGGTGTGTAGCAAACAGGTCCATGCCAGTAGTAGCCGACGACCATTCCATCTGCCACTCCTCGAATACCTATCAAAGATGCCTATACAGGACAGAAAAGATGGGTTAAATAAATACGGATGCAACGTAAGGTAACATAAATAGCTTTGCATCCGTATTTATCTTATCAAAGATACCAGCATAGCCAGCATCCAATGAACTGAAACAGCCTGTCCCCTCACCAACGCCCCAAATAACTTCTTACCTATTTCCAGTACCAGTGGGTGCCAATCCTCAAGGGGAAAAGCATTCGCCTCAGAAAAAGCACTCCAGACGCTGAATCCGGCAGGATATGGAAATGGAAAAGCCGGAGATCCAAACTCCCATGAATTGCAACAGAAATGGGACACGCACCCCCAGAAAAGAGGGGGAGATTGCGCAGACTATACGCGTACCCTAGTTTAAGGCCAGGTACATAAATCCAGAATCCCACTTTCCAAGTCTCCCAGAAGAAGGATGAATCACAAAAGATGTCAACACCTCCGGGCATCTTGTGCCTAATCCTCCCCCCTCAGTGCAACCTGCAACCCCAGGGCACCAGGCCCACGGGAAAGGAGGCCAAACGTAGAGTGGGGCCTTAAACCACTCAAGGTAGGTCTGAATAAGAAATGAGTCACCCCAACCAGGTGACCCCAAGGCTCTGGGGTTAACGGGCCCATCCCAGGGAAAAGTAGTCCACTATTACCAAGGTTTAGGGGATCAACAGCCCCCTTTGCAATCGCGTGTAAACAGAGAGCAGCCAGCAGCTGATAAGCCTCAATCGTGAAGCCTCACCCACCTCAATCAGTGAAGCCAGGATCGGGGGCGAGGGCAGACATCACATCACCACTCATAGACACACATTGAGCGCGACTTGTACACCCAAAGTTGCACGCCTGGAACAAGCCAGGAAAGGCAGCCGGAAGTCAACGACTGACCTCACATAGACCCGATAGAACAGTGAGACCACAGACCAAGGAGCCGCAAGTCAATTGGTGGCAAGGGCCTTGAGTACCCGAAGCCAAGAGACAACACACTCCCTGATTACACCAGTCTCTTTCACACAGGACAGTTGTGGGTCAACCCTCATCCTTGTTTTGAACATTAAGACGGTTAGCTCTCTCATGTATTTGTTACAGAAAGCCTGTATCCTGTCTGTGTATATTTGCGCACACTGGCTAAAATTGATGATTTACGTCCACTGAGTGGTTTGCATGAATCCTACTTAATTCATGTGAGGAGTGCATATGTGTTGTTTCGGTTTGTAATGCATCTGTTGGAAGCTGAATTGCCTGGCTTGGTGGAATGTTGGATTGCGTTTCACACCAGAAGAAATATTTACTGTTAATTTCGTTGTATTCTAGTTCAGAAACTATGATAATGGCACAGCAGACTGCCGTTACAGTTCAACTCCTTCTCCACAACTCTCCGTGGGACTTTTTCGCATGAACTGACGAAAAATAACAAAGTCCCAGTAGGCACCGCAAACATTGTGAGGGGTCCTAAGGAACCCCGAACAATGTGATTAATACAGTCCAGTAGTCACAGTGGTCAGCGGCTAGTCTTATGAAAGTGAACTGAAGGGCACAACTTACGCAATCTTGAAAAATAGGTTAGTTCCTGACAGGGATGGGTAACTCCCAGTTACCATTCCCAAGATGGAACGCAGCGGCGTAATGATGTTTGGAAACAACTGCTTTACGTAGGTTATCAACGTTGAGCGGTCATATGCGTGCCTTTCATCGTGGGGTTCCTACATACCTGACACATTATGTTAGATTGCAAGCTAACTTAAACCATTACCTATAGATACAGACCTGTTATCGTTTGTAGCTCGACATTTACCACAGGTGCTTCACAAAAAAGTCCTCCACATGTAACGCTTTACATTTGATAATGGTGCACCTTGCACGTAATTCCATGCACGCACAAGGTGCTTCACGGTGCGTCTGACCACTATTTATTGGGGAAGGACCAGTTGCCAGGCGATTGCCTGGAACTGTCTCGTGACCCAACGGCCACCCAACCAGGAAATAACCGAGCTATAAATACAGATTGGGCTTCGCGCCAAAAGGTCAGATTGAGTCGAGTGCTCAGAGTGAGAGGTCGACCTCCCACTCTCGAGGCTCAACACGGACGAAGCCCCGGCCTCCCACCGTGGCTAAGACGGCCAAATAGACGTTCACTGCGCATCCTATCACATAGACTACGGCCAAGGTATGAGCAAGGATTGTTATTGTTTACAGTAACTGTTGGCTTTTGCGTGTTTACTCTCTCCTTACAAAGCAGTGTTACATATAGACAGAAAGAGAGTAGGAAAAACCGTCACTGCTTAGCAGACGTTGACTTTTGGGCATACTGATAAAGGGCCCATGATCCTGACAGCTTATCGACCTCATAAATATTACAGAATTAGCGTCATCCTAAAAATTAGGAACCAACGAAAGATATGTTTTCAGTTAAGTGGTCAAAAAAGGAGTGCTTTATTTTTGCATTCCAAACATTAACAACAACTCGTGACGAGCACACAACCAAGCACGGTTAGAATATTCGAAACTAATACCATTGCAGGCGGAAAGAAATTTTTTAAAGTACACTCCGCCTACCTTATAACACCCACGCGCCCATCGCCACATGTGCGTGCTACCATTGCACCGTTTCGCGAGACTGTAGAGTAACATAAGGCCAACTAAGATAGTTCGCCTAGTGTTACTATGCAGTCTCGTGAAACGCAAGCGAGGAACGCAAGCGAGGAACACAGTTGCTATCTCAGTTGGCATTCGGCGTAGTAGACGAAACAGCATGAATGCAAAAATTGAGTCGGCGCAAACCAGAATGGTTTTCGTATTTTGACATCTCACTTTATTATTTTTTGGGGGCTAGTGTCTTATAATTTTTCTTCGGCGATCTATTGGCATAAATAATTTTAATTTTTACCGCGTTAGTACTTTAGATTTTTGATCTCATGGTAATTTATCAAATTAGTACATGAGCACACACAGATGAAACGCCAAGGTTATTGTAAGCGCGCAAAGGATCATTTACTTGCAGGATGCAGTAAATATAGTTCCCAATATTCAACAGCGTGTCTTTAGCATCAACAGCCGACTTTTAGAGCATGTCGCCATGTGAGTAAGTCCCAATGTACTCCTCAAACCTTGCCATTGGTACCCTGGGGCCCAGAACAACATGACACAGCACAGACCAGTGGTCAAAGTAGTCGTCTATCAGCCATAGTGAATGCCAGATCGAATCCCATGACCGCCTAAGTTCTTACAGAAAATTGATGAAAAATTCGACTGATGATGCGAAACGGCTCTAGCATGCCACCATGCAACCAATTCCCAATGCACCCCGCAAACGTTGCGAGGGGTCCTAAGGGACCCAGAACAATGTGACACAGCCCAACCCAGTGGTTAAAGCAGTCGGCTGCCATAAACGCCTTAATTCTTACAGAAAAAATAATCAAAAAAATTCGACTGACGATTTAAAAAAAAAATAATCAAAAATTCATCTGATAACGCGACAAGGATTACGTTTGGCGGCATGCTCTAAAAGTCGTCCGTTGTTTCGAAAGAGCCGCTTTTCGTATCGTACTCGAATTTTTTACTATCCAGGTGACAATGAGATTCGATCCACATTTAAAAGAGTCAAATATTCCACGAGGAATCGTATATTGCAAAGTAAATCGATATGGAACTTCAAATTCAAATAATGATCGCTTTGGCAGGTACAGTTAAAAAAAATGCCATCTGATATTGACCGTTCTTTGGATAGTAGGAAGTAATATTACAGAACTGGAAATCAATTATATTATGAGTCAAAAGGTTTTATATATTTTCATAAATACTCAGAATTACGGAATTCGTAGCAACAGAGTAGTCTCTTTTTGCACATAAAACTACCTTTTTGCGCGACAATCTATTTTTGCACGAAAACACTCCCGTTGGAAACGATACTCTTTTTTTGAGCACAAAACGTTTTTCGTATTGGTATTTGTTATATGACACGCTTCACTAACTCTTAACACCAGTTACAATCATTCTGAAAGCAGTGTTATTTTTATTTCTACGCTAACTCGGAAACCTTAAATAAAAATGAAAGGAAAAAGTTCGAACGTTTGTTTTATCACTGTTTATCACTTACACAAGTGTGTACAGAAAATAAATGGTACAAAATCTGTAAACCTAAAGAATGTTTTTTTTATGCCTATACTTCAGTTTTGCAGCATTTTTACCGCCAGATATGATCACAAGCATTCCACGAAGCGCCTTTACTATAAATTTAAAACCAAATGTAGTTTTATTTGCTTGCGAGCTTTCTGTTTAATTTCCGGTGTCATCTCAGTTCGTTGCCACATATTAGCTAGTTTATTTATGATTTGTAATGCTACGTAAAAAAAAAAACTCTTTGCAGAAATTATTTTCATTTAAAGTAATTCAAAAACCATCTGGACGTTCACTCGTGGAGAAGGCGTTTTAATTTCGTTAAGTGTCATGGTTGATGTTTCCTGGAGCCTATATCCTTTTTCCTTGGGCACCGTGCTAATCGCGGCGTCTTAATAAAAGGAACACTTTATGAAACTCAGCTAATGGCTAAGCGCTGTCACTATTCCGCTAATCACAAATCATGAAAGTTGTTCTGACATGCGTATTCAATATTTCGATAGTTTGCGGGAGGGAGAGGTCAGTGCTGAAGCAGCTGACTCAACGGTTCTTTGAGGCGGTTTTTCCTCAGAATCCAACGACTAAGAGCACTTTTATGAACTCGCAAAAAATTTCGTCAGATTTTATTAGAGGCCTTGGCACACAGCCGTACGCCCCTTCTATCCTAAAAATACACATTTAACTACATCAAGAACTCGACCAACTTAATACACATCATCACAAACCCACAAACCCACACACCAGCGTGAACACCGTTACGCACAACTCCCATAAGAACTCCAAGTTGCCCCAACCCCAACTTCACAACAACTCCAAGGTGCTCTAACTCCAACTCCACACTGTGGCACTCATGAGAAGACCGCCTTCTTTTTCCCATTTAGGGAAAGTTCCAGCGGCACACTGCTACAACTCTCCAACAGCAACACCTGACTAGAATAGCACAACACTTGTACGGGTGTACACTAAATACTTGTCTTGCACATGGGCCCAAAAAACTACAGCACACAGCACAGCTTGCCCGCCTTCTCTTTCCCATTTAGGGGAAGTTCCAGCAGCACACTACTACGACACGCTGGCCGCAGCACCAGTTGACCAGTTGACTATAGGTGACGGTGAGAATCCCACGAGCAAATGCTACACTGCGACCCCCGTTGCCTTGCAAAATCTGGCTATACAACGTAACCGGCTCAGAGCTTGCTTGCCTGGCGCAGCCGACAGTAACTGATGAAACGTTGGGGCTGCTCGTAAGTACCAGGATATAGAGACACGACAGCGCGCATACAAAGGGCACATCACAATGAAATGTTCCGGCGTAACCTCGACCTTACACATAGGGCACAGGGGAGAAGCAACCCACGCAAAACGAAATTGATGGCCCTGTAATAGGGAGTGGCATGTTCGCAATCTCGAAAGCAATATCGCTTCAGCATACCGTAACTTGTATAGGACAGAACGCCCACCACAGATTGGTTGAATCTGAAACAGCACTCTGCCCTTGTCAAGAGTTGCCCACTCTCCTTGCCATCGCCGCAGGAGCCACTGGTGGAGTAAGGGCCTCATAGTGGCTACAGACACAACCTGAGAAACTGGTGACACATCAAGTGCAACCGCTTCACGCGCAAGTCCATCGGCAAGTTCATTTCCCGCTACACCATTATGCCCTTGTATCCACCGTAAAACAACGATCCCGCGATGTAGGGCAGCCCACAGCTTCCAGCCAATGGTGTAGACAATCGGGTCAGTGACAGTAAGGCTCTGAAAAGCCTCACGTAGACGGCCTACACAGGCTAGCGAATCTGTCACAACAGCAAAGGATGACAACTCCAAATCAAGCGCTACATCTAACGCTACCGATATTGCAGCCATCTCACACATCGTGCTTGAGGAGGCTGTCTGCATGCTCCTCTTGAGAGTTACCTTCAGGACAGGTACACAGACACCCAGCCCACCGCGCTGCATGGCAGGGACAAACGAGGCATCACAATATACCTCACAGTCATCACTTACATTATTGAAGACTCTCAGCACTTCGGGGCACCAGATCCACGGACAGAAAGGCTTAGCCCACCCGACATCAAAGCAACAACTCGAAATGCTGAGTAGGGTGGACACACCACTACCTGCAACTCCAAGCAGGCTCCTTGCTTTGGTAGGAAGTCTGCGGTAGTCATGCAAGACTTGCCCCACAGGATCACATTTACCCCTACTCAAGTTGTGCATACACAAGACAGCTAAAAGTTCCACTGCTCTATACTCAAGGGACGGTTCACCACACTCTACCCAAATCGCTTGAGCTGGTGTTGACATCAAACAGCCCGTAACAACCCGGAGACATTCATTAACAGAGGTCTGTA
>JAHWFP010012136.1:8953-19569 GCA_023313725.1 Lithobius niger | reverse complement strand
ATGAACCGAAACTATGAGTTTTAATATGTATATGTATGTGTGCACCTTCAGGCTTTCACTTTGCAACATTCTGCAAGCGCTTTTTAAGTTTGATTAGTTAAATTATTAACAAAAATGTACTTAATTATGATATCTAGGAACAATCTTATTTTACCAAACTAGGATACTACCACAGTTTAGTCGACAGTATTTTCACCCAAAGACGGAAAACATTTCCCAAGATGGACTATATTAACACATCTAAAACATGAAAAGCCGTCCTTGACACATTTTATTAAGCATAACGTTTACTCTTAATTATATCTGTGACGTCATTCAGTGTCTTGTTAAGGTGTGTTAGGCGTTTTGGTTTTAAATAGTTAAAAATGCATATTTAACGTGATGGTTTTCAATACTTACCTACAGATGTTGTGGTTTACAATATGTATAGACGTTGTGGTTTACAACTTTCAGAGTCGCCGCCGCATGCGAACAGTTGTCGAACGAGTAAGAGTTATTGCTTTTTTTTTATGAGCCTATAGATTGAGTTGAGTTATGCTCAATCGTAATTTGCGGCTCTTGTTGGTGGGGACTGAGGCTTAATGGCGCATCGACAGCTAGGTCGTTAACGCCAACCTCTCCCCCTTCCCCTACCAACTGCAGTGCATATTTTTCCTTACACTACGATGAGGCAGTGTTGCCAGATAGATACAAAAATGTCGGTAAAATTTTGGTCAAAATATCTGCAGATTGCACATAGAGTCTGTAGATAATTGGACAAATTATGACACTTGGTTGTTTCACAAATGCTTGCGTCATACTATTTCTGATTATACAAATTCTCGATGTATATAATAGTGCGCGCGAAGCGCGCCCCTGCGGACGATGTTTCACACTGTAAAGGAATATTGACATAGAAATATAGAACGACAGTTCGCATCCATCACAAATCACCGCTTCAGCCATGCCGACGCAAATGAACAAGATAATTTCCGTTTACTAATGTTATGGTCGAAATCAGGTTTTCTTGTTGCATTCTCATCGTCGCGCGTTATGACGGCCTAACCACGGCTGTCAATAGCGTTTTAACGTGGTTTAAAACTTATTTTATAAAAGAAAAAAGCGTTTGCGCAAGTTTTCGTTATGATTTTCTGAACCGCAACCACGAAAGGAATCGACAGGTAGGCCTAGCTGAATTATGTCGATAGCTTGAAAAGGCGCTGTTCTATATAATTACCATTTTCCTTTACACTATGATGACACAGTGATGCCAGATTGGTACAAAAATGTCGGTAAAATTTCGGTAAAAATGTCGACAAAATATCTGCAGATTGCACAAAGAGTCTGTAGATAATCGGAGGCGCGATCCGCTGCCGGCGCCGTACTGTAAAGATCAGTGGTGAACTTTTTATTTTTAACTATGCATCGCAAAAAAAAAGTTAAATTGTGTGAGGAAGCGACATTTTAATTTTCGCATGCGTCTTCCTCATACAATTTACTGTCTTTTGCGATGCACAGTTAAAAATAAAAAGTTCATCACTGATCTTTACAGTACGACACCGGCAGCGGCTCGCGCCTCACTGTAGTTGCTCCGCGGCTCCCAAGGCAGGCCCGCATCACCGGTTGGGAAACGCGGCTTTAATGAAATAGTTTAGTACCACAAAAGTGTTCAATTGTTAACTTCGACTGGTGCGCCGTGGAGGTTTGAGGTGGTGAGCAGGAATAGGATTAAGTAGTTTTTAGTAGGGATGGGTCGGTTTCATTTTTTTGACTTCGGTTTCGGTTTTCATGCCCACAAAACCGCGGTTTCGGTATCGGTTTTTGCCACCCTCCACCCCAACCAGATATTTCTATTCTTTTTTTTTTCTTGTAACAGTAGTGTTACTTAGCTTCTAACTCGCTCCTGCTTTCACTTTCAGCAGCGTCATAGACCATGGGTCTAGCTGTGGCACCATTTTCCGCTACTTTTTTTTGTAGAAAATGATAATTATTAAAAAAAAATTGAAACAACAAATCAATCTTTGATTTTTCGAACACCGTACGAAAAACCGACGCACAATCCGAATCGGTTTCGGTGTCGGTTTTCAGTAAAAACCGAAAATTCGGTATCGGTTTCGGTTACCGACCCAACCCTAGTTTTTAGACGTGTTAGATCGAGCGAATGACGCAAGGTCTCTATAGGCTCTTTTGTAGTTAACAAATTAGCTCTTTTTTCTTTGCTGCACATGCGAGTTAGCCAAACGAAGTTACCCAAGGAACACTTGATCTCAATCCTTCTTTACGAGTGAAAGAAAAGTACGGTTTTCTTTTTCTGTTTTCTTGCAACTGCGCCCTTGCAATTACAACGCTTGTCACTTCCATCTTGACTTGGCGTTTGGAAAACTCAGTGAGGCAGAGGAATGGCGGCGCACGTCATCAGCCACCCACGCATGTCAAGGACAGACCAGAAGCAGAGACATTCCTTCCGACTCTTGACATGATTGCCATGCATTGCTATTTCAATCACAAAATGAAGTCGGGGGTTAACAATCAGTGGAACTTTCGAACAACCGTCGAAGAGACAGCGACTGCCCGGCTCAAGAGCGTGTTTTTTTGTTTCCCCTGTTTTTTTTTTTGGCTTTAACATCCAACAAAGGGGTTGTTTGACTACGTACCGTACAATATTTGGAGTTTTCTAACCGAGATAAGCCTCGTCAGGTGGTGTGGATGGATTTGGATTAAGGATTAAGAAAACTGCGGATAAGAGATTGAATACCAAGCTAATTTCACGAATCTGTATAATAATTTTTTAATTAATATAGAGACGATGCACGAGGGATCCCACCCACCCAAATTTCCAGGCAGCAGATGTTAAGTAGACAAGTACCACCATTATGACAGTTGTTGTTTGCCGCATGAGGGAGGAAACCGGAGTACCCGGAGGGAATCCTCGTGCAACGGGCGGGATACAACCGGAGAAAAACCCGTACATATTCACTTCCCTTCACCAGGATCTAACCCGGGTCTGTACGAAGCCAGAGATGTACAGCTGGGACCAGGATGCCTCGCAGCTACCCGTGCACCCAATTGCCAAAATTGTCAACATCAATCAATCAGTCTTTTAAAAAATGTGGTCTTCGACTGAAATAAAAAGACGTGGAGCACTACACATTAAACGAAGTCAAAAGAGCAGCTAATATTTCGAAGATTCAATAGTTGTCTTCATTTTCAAAGGTAAAACTGTTAAAAAGGACAGGACATACAGGAACTCTTCACCAGGGAGCCGCCATATTGAAAAAGTCACAATTAGCAATATGGCGGCTGCCCGGTAAATAGTTCCTCTGCGTCCTGTGCTTTTTAACAGTTTCTGTTTTGAAAATGAAGACACCTATTGAATATTCAAAATATTACGTGCTTTTTAAACTTGGTTTAATGCATAGCGCTCCATGTGTTTTTATTCATACATCATTCAACATCATATATGCAAACACTAAAAAAAAATCATGCTTTGCTCTTTTGCTTTATAGGTATAGCTCTCATGTAACACTGTCGTACATTTATTTATGCATATGCTAGTCCAGGGATAGAACATCTCTTATACTATGTCGATATACTATCTCAAATACGACGTTTGGTGTACTAAATCTCAAAGTGCACTATTAGAACGTCTAATATTTGTATTAAACTCTAATTGCTTCACCTGTCAACGTCTGAACCATTAATCACTTAGCCACAACCATGCACCCTTATTTTTCGGAATGGTATCTTAGCATGATAGAGCTATACGCCCAGTTTCTATCATTCATTCATACAACCCCTCTGGAAAATGTCAGAATTCTCATTACTCGTTTAAAAACATCCCAGTGTACACCGTACAAAGTATGGCCCGAATTTATCCATTGTAAGTTGCCAACAGCTACACATCCAACCCAACAGTAAGTGGTTCTTTTTCACAAAGAAAAATTCGATTTTCAAGAGCGTCATTAAGCAAGATGGCTGCTGAGTGTCAAAGAAGGGTAGACAAATGAAGAGTGGGTGAGGAGAAATGGGGTAGGGGGGGGGGAGAAAAGAGTTAAGTGTACTTCCATTATGTCTGAGAAACTTCCGGCAGCAATATTAAAGGACAATGGCAGCGAAACAGCGTAATAGGGACGACCTAATAGAGAGCATAGCGCCGACCTAATAGAGAACACAGAGCCGACCTAATAGAGAACACAGAGCCGACCTAATAGAGAGCACAATGTGTCACACGACGCCGTTACAAGAGCCCCGAACTAAGAGGGGTCTAATATCAACCCGAAAAGAGACAGATGAGTAACTATTACACGAAGACTTCACAAAGGAGTAAAGTATGGAAACTGGAGCTGAAAGAAGGCACGCGTTTAAGTCTTCGCTACTAACGAATTTGGGTTATTAAATTAGCGACTACCTCCCTGCGCTCCTTCTCTCCATGACCCTCTCGGCGTCGTACGCAAGTACGAGTTATCGCGAGAAAGCTCTTTCAGCTAAAGTGCTCTGGCTAATTCCTGTAAGGCGAATGGGCGGAGGTCTGTCTTTAACAGCGACCCACTCTTCCCTCCATCTTGGATATTACCGGCTTGGCTTAGCTTAGCTTAGCTTAGCGCTGCGGCGGCTCCGTCTGCTTTTAGGGCCAAAAGTGCTAACGACTTTGTTTTAACCTACTTTTAATCGAGTTTTACGATGCAAACTCGATTTTAAGAGCGAGGAAAATGTAAAAGTTAACTATGCCGAGAAGGCCCTGGAGGATTAGGCCTAAACTACCCAAAACTTCAATGAAACACATAATCATGGGTTTTAATATCCTCTTTTTATGAACATTTTTTTACGGTATATGGGCAGAACGGAGCAATTAGCGGTAATTAGTACGGTGGTAATGCCACGGTAATGGGAAAAAAAATACCAGTTTGGAATATTTTATTTGCGCGTTTACAAGGGTGTATTTCAATAATTTCGTGATAATTAAGCTAATAATAATTTTAAGAACTTGTCCACACTAGAAACGTTGACCAACCGTTGAGACGAGTTTGCAGTGAATAACTGTCGACAGTTTCTGCATATCGTTGCCCTAAAATAAGCCTTCAATCAGATTTTGTGAAGATTTCCAACATTATACATTTTTGGAATCAGTGGACCAAAAGCAATCAGAAAACCAACGTTTTCATTTTGGTCTAACTTGTTTTTTGTGTGGCGATCGTGGAAAATGGCCACCAAAAACAGTTTTGGGTTTTTCTTGAGAATACCTTTGGTTTGACGAAAAGAAATGGTCGTAACAAAATTTAAGAAGAATACATTCTCCATGTAGGATGTCTAAAGCGTTTTTTTTTCCTACGATCAGCTTTTTGGGAGGTAATTGCCGAGACACGGTGGCAGGGAACCCATTTTCCAAGGTTGCTGTACAGGAAACCAAGTGAAACCGTTTGGTAAACATCGGTTTTTCCGATTGCACTCGGTCCACTGAATCCAAAAATGTGTAAGACTGCAAATCACTACACAAATCTGACCGAAATTACATAAAAAGGACCTATTACTCTAGTGATGGGCAAAACCGAAAGCTCCGATCGTCTCTTTAATTTGTAATTGTCATACTGTCGTAAAAATTCGACTGGTGCCGAGACTCGAGACTCGCACATGCTTCTGAGTGAACTGTCACCAAATGCAAATAACGGGATTTTAGAAATTCGTTTAACCTGGATCAGGGTTTTGGTAGATTCAGAAGAGTTTGGGCACAAATCAGAACGTTAAGTAGGTATCGCATTATCTCTGCCAAGCCTAAGCGGGGCCCTGGTAGTAGTTGTGGCAAGTTGATAAAGCTTTGTGGCTAGTTGATAAAGCTTTGCCTTCGAAGCTGCATGGAGGCAGAACATGATCAGAGGTATTAGTAGATCATTCCTCCCAACGGTATTGGTACATTCCTCCCAACGCCACTTTTCTCGATCTGTGTCCTATAACAGCTACACTCATGTAACCATCGCATCGTTTCGCCAGACTCGGCGTAGTAATACAGGGCCACCTGAGATAGCTGTGTTCCTCGGAGCGAGGAATGCAGCTGCTATCTCAGTTGGCCATGGGTTCTAGTAGACGAACTAGCATCAACGCCATTTTTCTCGATCCTTGTCCTATAACAGCCACGCGCAGATCTCCATCCGCGCATCTAACCATCGCACCGTTTCATGAGACTCGGCGTAGTAATAAAGGGCCAAATGAGGTAGTAGCTGCGTACCTCGCTGCGAGGAATGCAGCTACTATCTCAGTTCGCCATGGGCTCTAGTAGACGAAATAGCATCAACGCAAAAATTGTGTCACAAACCGGAGAAAGATTTTCGTATTTTAAGACACAGTTTATATTTAGGCTAGTATCTTATAATTTTTTTTCGGCGATCTACTGGAATAAATAATTTTAATTTTTACCGAATTAATCTTTTAGATTTTTGATATTATGGTAATTATTAGCAAACGATTAAAAATTAGTACATGCACACACACACACACAGATGAAACGTTATGGCTATTGCAAAGCTGGATGCTATTAAATTAGTTCCCAATATACAACAGAAAATCTCCTAGATGCCACATTTTAAAACGGATTTTTAGCAATGGATTGACTAACAGGAAGTAAATAGACCTTTGGGGCCCTACTTGATGTGGAGGATCGAGAGTAATGGCGTTGGAAGGAATGTGCCTTTAATGTGGTTTTCAATCTTACCTGATTAGGCCAAATCGTTTCATTTTAACCAGGAATTTATATTTAGGTTCCCTTGATTAGGCCGACTCTAGGGACGAGGAGTGCCAGGATTGTGTTTTAAAAGCTCAGTTTGCGCCAGCGTTTTGCTGAGTCAGAGTCATGAATGTGGTTGACCGTTTCCCGGAGATGGATAAATGGCTTGAATTATAGTATAACTCCCTTACGGTCAATCGTTTATAAGGATGTTTACACGAATGTCAATCGTCATTTTCACACTTCCGGTACTCTGACGTCATTCACAAGATGGCGGAAGAGAATAGCTTACGAGAACAGCTAACCTACTAGTCTCTATTTTTATTCTATTTGTAAGTATTTTAGTCTATTTCGGCACTTGGCGTTTTTACTTGCATCTGAGTCTTGTCTTGTCTTGTCTTTGTTGCATTGGTGAATAAGACCAAGAAGTGGTTTAGGGGCCGAAAATTCAAATGTGTTTTTATCAAACCATTGTTGCGCTTTATTTGCCCTGTCAGGAGGTTTAGGAGAATCAGATCAGAGTTTGGATGATTTAGTAATACCTACCTACCTATTAGTCACCCCTAATGCAGGGTGAAAAATTATGCACCCATGTCTAAAGTGCTCATATTCATATTTAGGGTGACTGTTGTCCTCCTACAATTTAAACACATTTCCCTCATCAGGTGACAATTGACACTTAAATGAATAAGTTTGCACCCCCGTGACTGGATTTAAATTTCGCCCTATTTTCACCCATAGTGCCTATTGGCACAAATGTTTTTTCGCCCTAAGGTGCCAGCTGACTTCCTAAAGAATATTTGTGCACCTCATGAATTTCACCCTATTTTCAACCACTCGTCCCTATAGGCACTAACTTTATTTTCACCCAAAGGTGCTAGGCTACGCTTGCTAGGGCAAATGACAAGGGCGAAACGAATACGGTTTTAGCAAGCGAAATAGCAGAAACTTCTGCTTGTTTGGGGCTCCATTCAACTGAATGGTTGACACCCTGGCCTAGGACAATTTTTACCAATTGATCATTTAATATCAATTAGCTCTCACCCACAAAAATATCTCTAGACAGACTGTTTCGCCCTTGTTTGGGCTCGTCAGTAAAGAAAACTTTGTGGATGAGAGCTAGGCTAAGCTTGCAAGGCAAATGGCAAGGGCGAAACGAATACGGTTTCAGCAAGCGAAATAACAGAAACGTCTGGTTGTTTGGGGATCCATTCTACTCAATGGTTGACACCCAGGCCTACGACAATTTTTACCAATTGATCATTTAATATCAATTAGTTCTGGTGCCGTTTATCTACGAAAATGGTGATAATGTACGCAAGTGAGTGACGGTGGGGGTCAACTGGTACCACCACTGGTCTCATCGGCACCTCAATAGTGGTGCCAGTTGAGGTGCCAAAATGGTGACAAATTATATAAGTTTGTGACGGTGAACAATGGCACCTTCCACGGTGACTAAATCCGGAAGATTAGGCACCAAATCAAGTTGTGGCTAATTGGTACCATCACTGGTGTGAACTGGTACCTTAATTAGGAAGCCAGCTAAGATACCATCTGTCAACGCAAATGGTGACAATTTATGTGCAATCACGAGAGTGAACACTGGCACCTTGCAAGGTGACAATACCATGAAGAAAGGAACCATACAGCGATGTGGCCAACTGGTACCATAGCTAATTTCAAGTGTCACCCCGGAATGGTGAAAAAATAGGTGGCATTTGTCATTTTAAGTGGGTGACCAAAGGGGTAAAAAAGGTGCAGAAAGACGGGGTGAAAACTGGCACTTCACACCAAAGGTGAAACTAGTTGCCATTGCGCACGCATCCGGTTCCTTTAGGCATCCCCATGTTCGCTTAGAGAAAAAAAAGGGCATTTTAGTGGCAGTGACAATTTTCACCATAAAGGGAGAAACATTGAACAACAAAACGTATTTTTCACCTTTGATACATGATGTTCACCCAATGGCACTCCGAGCCCACCTTCACTGGTAGCTTTAAGGTGCCACTTCACACCCACAAGGTGCCGAGCGACACCTAAGTCAACCAACCTATTTGATGATTTCACCCCAGTGGCACCGTTTGTCACCATATTTCACCCAACAGGCACGCTGAAGTGCCACTTGGCCACTCATTGTCACCTTTTGTTTTTACATTGTATCCAACCCAGTATTTGTATCGGTGATCCAGTATTTTTTATCAAGGGGTTGTTTAAAACTCTTACAACGAGAGTGAGCTCTCGCCCCGCACAGCCACCGCGATCGCTCCACAAACATAGTCACACAACTTGAACGAATTATAGCTGAATCCGAACAATTAAACGTGCGCACCTTGCAAACACCAGAATTAGGTATATGTTATCGGAAAGGTGCGCGCAAACGTGACCGAAAGAAGAAGGGAAGAGAACTTTCTTTTGTAGTTTACGCTACAAAGGCTTTTGTGGCCTCGTGACAGGGTTTGTGAGGGTTCTGAACGCCGAAATTCCCTGTTACCTTTTATGCTTGTCGACACGTGCTTACCGACACGTCCCCGAGTGCTTTTGTTAAAAGAGTTTGCGAAAACCGGGGGGGGGACCAGCCACCTAGCAACTCTCCCCCCCCCCCACCCCTCACGCTCGATATTATGGACTTGCAGCTCCGTAGCACACAAAAGGTTATTGCTTTTTGGATGGTTTACACAAATTGCCCGCAACGACGACCGTTTGCAAAACTTCTTGACAGATTTTAAAGTTGCCTGCCTCATTTTTGTTGACGACCACCAAATTTACGTTTTTCGCATAGGACGACGACCGTCGAAGCGATATCCCGGAAAATGTATTGTGTGCGTTGTGGAATTTGTGGTGGTTGGTCGATTTGGAGAATTATTATCGACCACGTATACACGTGATTCCAACTGACCACGCGACCGCTAGGGGAGAAGACAGGAGCTTCTGGGAGCGTAATTTGGGAGCACAGTCGCATTTGAAAGTGACGGAAAAAAAATCCCCGAGTTTTAAACAGAAGCGTATAAAGTTGCATAGAAACGAGTAGGAACACTTTCTATACTCTGATGGCGCGTTTATGCAACAACTCGCCTTTGCATCCTCGCAGCTAAAAGCTAGAAATCATCTGAAATTCTAACATGGCGGTTGTTTTAGCTCTGCCAGCTCGCAACGAAACGAGGCAATAATTGAGTTTAGATGCGATTGGGAGAATTGTTTCGCCAGGAGGAATTCTTTATCTTATCGTAACGGATTTCTAAGACTGAAAGCATTTGCTCAAACGATGTCGGATTTAGCTAATCCAGGTGGTGGTGTTGCCATAGCAACGACACCTTTGCCATCACGATTCTTTCCAGCTGCGAGAATGCAAAGGCGAGTCGTTGCATAAACGCGCCCTGATTCAGTGTAGTCTAGTGTTTGATGGGTGACGCAATTATTGCGATTTTTTGAAAAGCCTGAACAATTTATTACAAATCAGATATCATCTGTGTGTGCACGACCGAAACACTACACTGGGCAGCATGAAATGAAAACACCCCCCCCCGATCTCCCCCTGTCCCTCGCGCCCCATGCTCCCCATCCCACATTCCTCTCATTGCTGGTCTGAATACTCCCCCCCCCCCCCGGTCCGGCTCCTGCGGTGTTTGGTCTTCTTAGGACAGTAAATCGCGTTTTCAATGGAGGGCACCAATCTTATTCCAAGTGTGGCTGTATTGCCTTCTTCTCAATTTGTTACCAAGCTCGCAACAACGATCGCGCATGCAGTGATTGTTAGTTACTCAACCAACTTTTGAAATTATTCAGCTCGGCTCTAATAGCCAGCATTATTGAACCTATTGGTTTCCTATTTGAACCCTCTTCGTGCTGATCTTGGAGTTCCGCCATCCGTAGAGACGGGACAGAGTTTGCCGTGCCGGATCTTGGAGTTCCGCCATTCGTAGAGACG
>JAHWFP010012134.1:0-23900 GCA_023313725.1 Lithobius niger | reverse complement strand
ATTTCTTTAGGCATAAAGCCAAAGCACTTTTCAGCTTAGTTGTGTTTTAGATGTTGCCAACACACGATATTTTTTATTTGTAACAGGTGACGACTTTGCTTATTTATGAAAAATGTCCGATGTTCAAACCAGTTTAAAAATCTAACCTAAACTGCACGTAGCCCTTTAAAAACTAGCTGGAACATTTAATCTTTTGATTTGTGCACTTAATGCATTTTGGTAAACTTAACTTCTTGCCATGAACCCTACCGGAGCTCCCATGTTTATGTTTGTGTATTTTTATGGACCCAGTGTATGATTTTATGTTTATTTTTTATAGCATCTCCATCCAAACTCCGACTGTAGCGAACCTCTAAAAACGTAAACAAACTAGCTTTCCTTCGTTAAAAACATGCCTTGTATATAGCAATCCGTTTCCCAAAGTCAAATGTTTATTCTGTGCATTACACTTCGTTCCCCCCCCCCCTCCTTCAATAGTTGCGATGCCTAACGTCATAGTTTGTTCAATAGGCCTAAAAATCACGTTGTTATGAGTTGAAAACTCACTTGCACATTCAAAGCCAGGCCTCTAAGTTTCCAAGTCAGCAATTCCCTTTGTCAATTCGAATCCATCCAACCAAAACACTGCCTCAATTCCGTCTGCCAGTCAGAGCGCTCAAGCTACCCCGGTCGTCCGCGCTGTCATGGCCGACTTCCGGTAATGACGGCGCGGCCGATTTTGGTCTGTCTCTCCTCCTCCAAGCGTCCACCTCTTCCCCACTCACCCCCTCCGTCGCTCTCCTACAGGTCCGCGCTAACCCTCTACCTGCCTGCCAAGCAGAAGGCATAAAAACCCAGACGCAGTAGAGTATAGTTAGCACAGCACAGCTCAAGGATTCTCAAAGCTAGAGGTCGCTACGCCGGTCGGGAGTGGAGATGCCGCGGTCCGATTGTTGCCATGCCGGGCAAAGGTAGTGGTTCGTATCGTACTTAGTTTAGCTTTAAAAGTTTAAATTTTTGGACTCACATTCAAAATTTATAGTTTAAACTTAACTTAACCTCGTAGCTTTAGAAGGTAAATTTATGGTGCGTCAAGCCAAACGGCATTTCGGACGTAGGCGGCCGTAATTTAAGGGTTCACGGTCCCTTACTAAAAACCAGCTTTCATTATTTTGTTTCTTTAAACGCAGTTTAATGTAAACAGGGACGGTTTGATCTTCGTGGAAGGTTGCTTTGATTAAACGCTCGGATCCACTTTATATGTAGCCGAGGCTTTATAATTTAAGGAGTTGACTTATCAACAGCAACTCTGGGAGGTTTAATGCTTAGTTAATTCACGGTTGAAACGTAACTGTTATTTAGGTCTACTATTACTAGACAGCTGAGGCTGTTCGTAATTTAGAGGGCTCTTTTGCGAAATCCCCTTGTGCCTACTCAACTCACTTTTTCTATTTGAAATTGTTTATCGTGAACCTCGTGTTGGTTCTAGTGTCGAATTTAATGTAAATTACCCCTGTATTTTATAACCTAAACTAGGTGTAAAGTTACCAAATGTATTTGTAGTGCGATATTTTTATTCATGTTTGTTTAAAATAAAAACCAGGAGTTTTCTTAAACGTCCGGCAGTTTATTCGCTCGTTGTTTGCTAGAAGTTAACATGTAAGATAATTCTCTTAAAACTTAGCTTAGCTAGCCTAATTTTCCCACCTTGGTGGCAGCGTTACCGCTTATTATTACAGTTAGCCTACAATATTAGGACATGTGTAGCTCCATTCCCTACGCCGGAACTGTAGCTGTTGTGCTTATTTGAAACAAAAAGTACCCCAAAATAATAGTAAGAAGATCAAGTTACACCAGGCGAGCGGCGATGCTACAAGCACCTACTCCGTCGTAGCATCCGCCGTTACACTAGCCCGAATATGGGCAATGGCACAATCGAATTTACAAGGGTTAATTTAGCAGCGCATTTTTCGAACCTTCAGGTTTATAATACTGCCTGTGCTGACACGCCAGTGCGTCGCTCTAGAACACTGCCAAGGTAAAATTAACCTTAATAAATCCAATTGCCCACTTCGGTTCTAGTTGTTAAGGTACTAAATTTAATTATCATTTCGTACCACACAGCACTACCACGTCAAAATAACACTGTTTGAAAAAGTTTAAACTCTGATAGGAATTCAGAGCACTAATTTTCATTGCCAAAATGAAAAAAAATTGCAACTTACCACAAATATGGAGCAAAGATGTGGTTGAAGACCTATCAGTTTAAGCTTAAGTTTTTAAAGATTACCAAAGGTACCAGACTCGTCGCCAACTGTGGTGTTCTGGGCGGGGACACACCTTAGCCCAGCGTAGGCACCAATGGTAATAAACACACGGACTACCAGAGTGTAGGCTACAGCTGATAAGACAGCGAACTTCCTGTTTACTTCTCTTTAAATACAATTATAACAGGAAGTCATGTGATGAAACTTAATACAATATATAATTATGGAAGAGCCTATTAGTAGTTAAAGGGGTATCTTGGTAGGGTTAACATATTGACATGAAATTGATGGCTGCCATTGTGGAGCACACAAGTGACGACTCCACACCCCCGTTGCCTAAAAACTCACTTTCTATTTTGAAATTCTTTTTGTGAACATAGCGTTGTTCAAGTTTGAATTTACTGTAAATTCCCCATGTCTTTTTATAACCTAAACTAGGTGTAAAGTTACCAAATGTAAATGTAAAGTGCGATATTTTCTTCATGTTTGTTTAAAATAAAAACCAGGAGTTTTTTTAACGTCCGTCGGATTATTCGCTCTTTATTTGCTAGAAGTTAATATGTAAGATAATTCTCTTTGAAATTTAACTTAGCTAGCCTAAATTCCCACCTTGGTGGCAGCGTTACCCACTATTTTATTCACTAGTCAGGTCTTAGATTAGGACTTAAATGCTCCATTCCCTACATCGGGACAGTAGCAGTTGTGCTGTTTTACCGAAAAAGTACTCGAAAGCAACACAGAGTGAAAGATAGTAAGATCCAGTTACACCAGGCGACCGGCGATGCTACAAGCACCTACCCCGTCGTAGCATCCGCCGTTACATGGAGAGCTACGGGGGTCGGGTTGGCTAAGGGCCTTGAGAACAATGGAAAGTGGGAGGAGAAGTCGGTTGAACAAAGGGACTGGGTGCAGAGCCATTTGAAGGAGTTGGACATGTAAAGATACGCCAGTTTGAGTTTTACTCAAGTGAACTTTGGGAAATAGGCCTTTACTTTGAAATATTGACTATTGAATATTTACATGTTTGCAACGTGAATAGGCTCTGGTTAAAGCTTAATACTTGGCTTTGGGTAATGCATAAAGCATTACTATTAAATTTTATAAGCTTTAACTGAAAACTGCAGTGTTATATACCACAACTAGTTTTGGCTGGGGGGGGGGGGGGGGGTTTTGCACAGTTTGACTTTCGGATTGCTTTGGAACAGATCTTTTATAAATATCTTTTGGTTTTAAGCGTAGAACAAGCTAGCAGTAGTATTTGGAAGGGCTCAGTCGGGTTTAGAGGAGAACTAAAACAAACATATATACACTAAAATTCGTGTCCGGTAGAATGCCGATGTCGAATTACGTTGGACAAATGGTAGCGTTTCTGGGGGTAAAAGAGTATTATAAAAGTATAAATGCGGTTAAATAAACTAGCTCAGTTGAATGCTATAACGCATTAATTTAATTTGGAAGATCAACTTTAAAGTTGAAAGACAAAATCGATCTTTGTAGAAATTAGTCATAAGGATTGCGGCAGACAAACAATAAAAAATATCACACTTCAAATTGTTGTCTATACATATATGTGAGGTTAAATACCTTTGCTGAGGAAGCCCCTCCTAAAATGCAACTAAGCTAGTGTTCGTGGGCTTTTTGCCCTAAAATAGAAAGGATAAAATCAAAATACATGAGTACAAGTCATCAATAATGGCGGCCATGATAAAGGAGCGCTGCGGTTGGTTTTGGATGATTTTCAAATGCAGATTTGAGGATCTTCTGGATGGAAAGTTCGGATTTGGGCTTCCCCAAGAGGTTGGTATTAGCACTGGCTATTAAATGTCGAAGAGTTTGACCGATTTGGTCCATTATTGAGAAAACTGCGAGATTTACATAATCGTGCTGGGATGCGTCGGGTTGCCCATTGCCGACGATCCCAGGCAAGCACGAAAGGATTGAAACTCTTTGGCTCTTCAATGACACGATTTATTGTGATTACGACATGAATCGGTGCCACTGATAGAAGCCATGTTTCTCTCTCTCCCTCCTCTGAGCGCCGTCTGGTGGCGCGCGTGCTCACTGGGTTGGTGAGGGCCAACCGTGTGAAGGGTGCGAGAGCTCTGTGGGCCTTTCACCTTCACACGCTCCCCCCTCTCCCGAAAATGTGAGACCTCGTCGCCCACAGATATGCTACCCTTACAATTCCCTGATTTGGCTTTTTCCATCAGTTACAGAGAAAAAAAAATTGAAATTCTTTTACATTAATTACTCGTCGTTTTCTCGAGCTCGCACTTAAAGTTCCTACAACAAAATTGTCGAGCTAAAGTTCTTTCATAGTCTTCTTTGCGCACTGATTGCAGTAACTGGTAGCACTGATGCGGACTTCCAGCGTTCATTAGAGCACGTCTGCACTCTCTGGCCTGCTTCCATCTTCATAGGTCGTACACTGCCCTGTGCACTTTCAGCTGATTGTGGTTGCAACTGCTTTTCACTTTTGTGTTTGTGTCCTTGGGGTAAGTCTTAGTTCTTCCGGTGGAGCACTTGTGTGTATTTGTTGCAGTTTGCAAACACCCAATATCTTCACTTTTGCGCCCCGAAGGTGCGTCTTAGTTCACAAAAAAGATATGAAAAAAAACTTTTTTGAGTAAAGGCCATGGTGTGTAGTGTTGTGTTTGTGTCACATCATGCACAGTTGTCCTTGGACATCTGGTGGGAACACTTCGGCTTTTAGTGGTGCAGGTGCTGGATGCGGTCAGGTTGGTGTCCGGTGGTCGACCCTGTTGAGCTTGGCGACTCGTGGTGGTGCCTCGTTCACTGCTTCATTGCTGCCATCGATCTTTCGTCCTGAACCTAGTTTTCGGGAGTTTTGGACTTCGTTGACCATCGGTATTTTAAATGCCTTGCTGCTCGTCGTGGTTGTTTTCTTTAAGTTGTCCGCACATCTTGGTTCGCTTTTTGATTTCGATCGATTTTGGCTGTGATCGCAATGCGTTTGGTCACCTCTTGTTGCTTTGCTCCTCGTTGTCAATCTCCTTCTCCCTTCTAGCCGCGCTCCTACCGCCTCCTCCTCCTCCTACTGTGTGTTTTCCACTTTGTCCCAGTCTTCGTCCTCCACGTCTTTGAATGGGAGTTCATTCATGAAGCAGACGAAGTCTTTTAAGTGAGTTGGGGTTTTCTTGACTCTGCCAGCCCTGGTGGTTGTCGTCGGTCGATTGTTGGTGTCGCTGTCGGTGCCTGATGAGGTTTGCTGATCGTTGTCTCGCCGCCAGTCTGGGTCCGACTCTGGCTCTGAGCTCGTGGATCCGGTGTCATCATTGTCTTCCTCGGATGCTTCGAGATCTAACTGGTTGTCAGGGAGATGATCATGGTTGGCGTTGTCGTCGGTGCTTGTCGAGGGTTGTGGCCCTTTACGGTCCATGGTGACCGGGTCCCAGTAGGCCTCTAATTCTTTGGCGTTGATCACCTTGGTGTCAGCTGCGTCGTTGATGGAGGTGATTCGATATGTTACCGGGCTTCGCTTTTCGACTACCCGATATGGTGTCCTGAAGACTGGCTCCAGTTTCTTCGCTATGCCTTTGTCGGCATTGGAGAGGACGTGATTTCTTGCTTTGACCAGTTCCCCTACCTTGAACGTAGTTTTGCGGTGTTTCTGGTCGTAAGCAGTTTTCGCTCCCCTAGCTGCCTCTGCCAGATGAGCTGCGACCAGGTCGTAGGCCTTGTCTTTGATTTTTCCAGTTTCTGCGGCGTATTCCTCAGGCGTCATCGGAGTGGTGGTGTCCGGGAGACTGATGACTCGGAGCGGTGCTCTTGGGTCTCTGAGGTGCATCAAGTAGTAGGGTGTCTCCCCGGTGCTGATGTGTGGCGAGGTGTTAATGGCGTACTTGGAGGGTTGTCAAGAGGGGTCCCCATGTTGTTTCATGGTCTTGCAAGAATGCACGGATGCACCCTTTCATCGTGCGATGAGCTCTTTCTGTGGCGTTTGCCTGTGGGTGGTATGCCGTTGTACGGTGATGACGGATGCCTGTGGTTTCCAGCAGGTTCGTGAACATTTTGGATATGAACGCTGCTCCATTGTCTGAGACCAGTATGGCTGGCGGGCCATGTTCGTCAAGAATGTGTTCCTTAAACTTCCGTGCCGCAGTCTTTGCAGTTGCTACTTTGGTTGGGAGAAGCCACACGAACTTGGTGAAATAGTCCATGATGGTCATGATGAACTTGTGGTTGTGCGTTGAAGCGGGCAGTGGTCTGACGAAATCAATTCCCATCATGTGGAACGGGAATGCTGGGATGACTGGTTGCATGTCACCTATGCGTCTTTGCTGCGAGGTTTTGGCGATTTGACACACGTGGCATGATCGTACATAGGCTTTATAGTCAGAGAACATGTGTTGCCAGTGTGCCACAGCTCTCAATCTTTGCATTGTTTTTGTCACGCCCAAGTGTCCTGCCTGTCTGTGGTCGTGGCAGTCCCTTAGGTACGTGTGGCGCAGTGTCTTTGGCACGTAGATTCGCCATGCATGTTCTGGATGACGTCTTGCTGGTGCTAACGGATCAATGTGGTACAGCACTCCATCGGTGTCGAAAGTATAGCTGCGACGAACCTTGTTGACGTAGTTGTAAGTTTCGTCCTTGCCGGCTATTTCTGGTCTTGACAAGGCTTTGGAGATTCGTCTTGCGACAGGGTCGGCTTCTTGTGCCGTCTTCACTTGCATCTTGTCGCGGATGTCGATTTCTGGCTGGGTTCTGATGTACACTAGTGGGTACATCGTTTTCTTGTGTTCTTGCACTAGTTCCTCAATTTTGGTTGTCTCGTTCGGTTTGTCTCTGTCGGTGGTTCTCTTGTCATCGTCGTCAGAGTTGTCGGGCGCAGGATTGCGTGATAGGGCGTCGGCCACAACGTTGTCCTTGCCGGGTCGGTGGATGACAGAGAAGTCAAAAGTCTGAAGCCTTATTGCCCAACGGGCTGTTCGGGCTGAGGAGGTTTTCTTCGAAAGAATCCATTTTAGGGCTGAGTTGTCTGTGATGAGGAGAAACTTGTCGCCTGCGAGGTAGGTCTCCCAATGCTCGATGGCTGCGAGTGCCTCAAGCTCGAAAACGGGGTATTTCTTCTCTCGATCCTTGAGCATTCGGCTGAAGAATTCGATCACCTTGGTTTCTCCGTTGATGCTCTGGGTCTGCATGGTTCCAAGACCCTCTGTCGACGCATCCGACTCGACGATGAAAGGCTGCGAGAAGTCTGGGAGTGTGAGGATGCCTGCTGTCAGTAGCTTGCTCTTCAGGGTCTGGAAGGCTTTTTGATGATCGTCCTTCCACTGGTACTCTTGGTCCTTCCTCGTGAGGTGATAAAGAGGAGCTGCAATGGAGAAGTGGTCAGTAAACTTCCTGAAGTATCCGCATAGGCCCAGGAAAGCTTCTAGCTTCTTTCTTGTGGTGGGGAGAGGCAGTTGCGGATCGCAGTCATGTGTTCCGTTGACATTTCTATGCCTTTCGCTGTAAATTTGATGCCAAGAATTTTTAGCTCTGGGACACCGAAGAAACATTTTTTCCGCTTTAAGGTGAATCCTGCAGCTCGTAGTTGTTTGAAGATTTCCTTGATGGCCCAGCAGTGTTCCTTCCACGTGCGTGTTGCGACTACGATGTCATCAGTGTACAAAATGCACACGTGATTGATGAGGTCACCAAGGATCAGGGTCATGGTTCGTTGGAAGGCTTGACTGGCTGTCTTCAGGCCGAAAGGTAGGACCTTAAATTTAAATGCGCCTCGATGGCAGACGAATGTTGTACAATCCTGACTAGCAGGGTCCAGTGGGATTTGGTGGAACCCCTGCTCGCCGTCCAGAACGGAGATATACTTCGCTCCAGCGAGGAAGTGGAGGACTTCGTCCGTCCGCGGCATCGGGTAGTTGTCAGTTTCAATCCAGGAGTTGAGGTAGCGGTAATCGAGAATCGGTCTGAATCCCCCTCCGTTCTTCTTTCGTTTAAGGAAGAATGGAGATCCCCATTGGCTGTCTGATGGTTCGATGCGTCCCGACGCTAGGAGCTCGTCGACCATTATGTTGATTTCTTTCTTGATGGCGGGAGATGTGGAGTACACTCGTTGAGACATTGGCTTTGCCTCCGGGTTTAGTTTAATGTGGTACTCGGTGCCTTTTAGCTTCCCTGGTGTGCCTGGAAAAATGTCCTTGTTTTGCTCAAGGAGCCAATCCAGGAATTCGAATTCACCTTCTGTGAGATTGTTGAGCTTCTCTATCCCTTCCAGTGTTTCGATAAACCATGCAGAGTTCAGTACTGGTGTATGAGGATTTGCTGCATGTGCGAAAAGCGGGAACGAGTGGCGGACGTCACCGTCGAAATTGCCATTGCCGTTCGCATGGTCAACATGTAGCTTGGCTTTTCTTGCGTAATCTCGACCGAGGATGCAGCTGATTGCTAGGATGTCGACTGCGATGAACTCTTGGGTGAGGTGCTTCCCGTGCGTGATGATAGCGATCTTGATGGTCCCCAATGGCGTGATACCTGGTTGTCCATTGGCGAGGGTCGGAGCGGGTCGTACAAATGGTTTTAGTTCGTTCATGGCGTTTGGGTTCAGGAGGGTGAGCCAATCTGTACGAATGTAGCTCGCTGCAGAGCCTGAGTCGAGGCCTGCATAAACACCTTTGCTATAGGCTACTGTGTGCATGGAGTGCATGTCGTTCGCTGGAACGATGTGCATGGCTTGTTGCGGTGGCCTTTGCTTTCTTGGTTTCCTTGGCTGGACGCACAGTGAGGAAATGTGCCCAATTCGTTGCAGTTGTAGCAAGTGACATTTTTGTGCCAAGGCTTTGGACTTGGCGGTCGTCGCTGAGTTGTTCCGGTCTCTTGAGGTTGCGGCTCTGCTTGTTGCAAATTTGCGGCAGGTGCGGCTGAGGGAGATGGGAAGGGTGGTGACTCTGGGTTGAGCACTGATGCGTAGGTCGGCTGAGGGTTTTGCTGACTTACCGTGGTTGTTCGGTCGATCAATGGTGGTGGCGGTACCGAAGTAATTTGTGTGGGAGCATGGTTGCTGCTGTGACTCGGTGCTGAGCCTGTCGCTGGTGCGCGTTGCTGCTGGTCTGGGAATCTCTGCTGCTGTCGCAGCTGTGCTGCGAGACTTTGTTGTGGTTGCATTTGAGCATATCTGGGTGTGGGAACTCTGGCGTCTTTTTTGTTGGCGTCTTGGTCACTCTCTGGGAAGCGGATGTAACCTGGCAGGCTTTGTAGTGTTGCAATCAGTTCTTCTGGTGACGTTGCTTTTAGCAAAGTTAATTACAATCTCTCTTTTCAACATCTTGCCTATGATCATGTTTACTTGCTCTTGTTTTGACATCTTGAATTCCAATTTGTTGATTTGGTATACCATTTTCATGATGAAGTTTATAGGCGGTTCTAGGTACTGCTGCTTAGTGTTGATTTTTTCCATACGATCACTGTCCGAGGCATTTTTCTTGAACATGAGTTTGATCGCTTTTTTGGCTTCGTCCCAGGTATTTGGTTTGACTGGCAGTGAGCTCCACCAGTGCCTGTATGTGCCATGGAAGCATGTTTGCAACATTTTTTGCAGGACACTGCCTGTAATGGTTTTTCCTGTTAACTGGCTTGTGGTGTCAAGCAACCACGAGTTGAGATTTGTTTCCTCCAGCAGGGGTTGTAATTTTAGGTTTCCTTAAGTGACTGCACTTGCAAGTTGTGAAATCCACAGTGGTGGTTCATTTTGGCATTCTTGTTTTCAAATTCGTTTTATTTGTTGCAAAATTGCTGGCTAAGGCATAGGCACAATTGTCTGGGTCGTTGCTTTGCTGATGGTTCGCAAGGCTCGTAGTGTTTGGCACAAAATTCGGCAGATTTGGTGCTAAATTCTGTACATTAGTTGCTGGTACATGTGGTACGAAACTCGGCAAGTTTGTTGCAAAATTTGGTGCAAAGTTCGGTAGATTTGGTGTGAGATTCGGTACAGTGGCGATTGGTGCATTTGGTACGACGTTCGGCAAATTTGTAGCCAAATTTGGTGCTAGATTGACTTGTCTGTACGGGGGTGGTGCTAAGCATTTGGCGGGCGTGTTTACGATGTTGGATGGGTCTTGGGTTTGCATTTCCCGAAATTTGTTTGCCCATCCTTGATTTTTATCTACTAGCACTTCAATTTGATCTTTTAATTGATTGATCCCTTCTGCTTGGTGTTTCAGCAATTTATTTTCCTCTTGAAGTGCATTCATTTGTAATTGCATTTGACGTAACGCATTTGCGAGATCGTCATCACTGTTTGCCGTGCGGCGATTTTGGTTGTGGCCAGTGCTGCCATCTAGCGGCGTGAATGGCAACCTGAAGTCGCTCATTGGCGTGGTGGTTATCGATGCGTCAGTTGCATTCAATAAATTTGGATTAGGCATTTTTGCGGGCGTAACTGGCACGTTTAGTTCTTGGTCGTCAATGACAATTGAACAATGATTTCATTTGCAGGCACTGTCGGTGCACTCGTTAGCGTTCATTGTGTTTTATTTGAGAAAACATGGTCGATAATTTACGAAAATACCAAAATGGCGTCGTTTGCTTATTGTTTGCAAGTAGTTCTTGCCTGTGTGCAGTTTGTGTTCATGGGCACTCGCTACGCTGCGTGATTTGCCGCTCAGGAATGTGGAAGACAATGCGAGTGTAGATTTGCGCCAGAAAATAGTCCCACTTGCTTCTTGCGTTGACAAACGTTTGAGTAACGTAAAAATTTGCCAGAATGGTTGGTTTTCAACACAGTTTAGAGTTAATTTCGTTTTGCAACTAGAAAATGAGATCGGATTTGCCGATAGCGAGTTTGAGCTTCAAGATTTCTCAACAGTGAATTTGCCGATCGTCGGCCTTGCAACGACGACATTCGGTTACTGGTTTTTTGCCAAATAAATAATGTTCATACACTTTTGTGCCTTTTCAATGCATCATAGTTCAATTCTGAATGAGTGTTCATAGTCAATCGGCACATTCACCCCTTTTTTTTGGGTGTTTCAAACTTACGGACTTGCGGAGTTGTGGCTGTGCGGCACTCACCTCGTGGCCACGTTTTGCTGGTGTCGATTTGGGCGATGTAATTTTCGGGTTTACAGGGTGATGGGTAGACCCATTGCCGACGATCCCAGGCAAGCACGAAAGGATTGAAACTCTTTGGCTCTTCAATGACACGATTTATTGTGATTACGACATGAATCGGTGCCACTGATGGAAGCCATGTTTCTCTTTCCCTCCTCTGAGCGCCGTCTGGTGGCGCGCATGCTCACTGGGTTGGTGAGGGCCAACTGTGTGAAGGGTGCGAGAGCTTTGTGGGCTTTGCACCTTCACAATCGAGGCATTTGGGTGCTCAAAGAAAAAAAAATTGCTCGTTTGGCAAAACGAGTGTTTTTCGGCGGTCCACGTTTACACGCCCCCAAACGCAGGATTTTATTCGAGGTTCCTGACAATCGGAATAAAAGCTAGAATAGAAGGGTTAGTGCACACAAGATATGCAAAAACAAGACTGCCAAAAATAAGCAAAATTTGACATGAAGTAAAATACACTGTTTTACAAAAATGTTGACTTTGCCGTTTTGTATTTTTGGGGGACCAACATTTTTGTGGCTAAGCGAACTTCGAGTAAATTAAAAGTTACAAGAAAAAAATTAATGTTTTTGCAACCATTAACTAAATACTGTCCGCGCTGCTTGGTGCAGGAATATCGTACAAGTATTCAAAAATGGGGCGAAAAGTCATTTATCGAGACGCACACTAGTTTTAAAGTAAAAGTACAAAATTATGGTTTTTGTAAAAGAATACTGTCAAATGAGGCGTCCCGCCACTTAATAGTTCTCACGAGTCCGGATTATGTCCAATTGTAGATTGTTTTTAGCTGTGAAACTACCGAAAACGCCTCGCCGTCCACCCTCAACCTAGGTTGCGATAACTTTTAGAAGAGAATATTCTGTGAACACGTGATAGAACACCGGCTCTATTTAACAGCAACTAATACCACTGGAATGGTTTAAGGTTACCAAACACCTTATTTACATATGCAATTTGAGACTGAAGGATTTTGAGATAAGACCCATAACTTAAACATAACAATACAATCGCTGGGAGGTTTTGTGGATAAAAACCAACAACCTTCTAATGATAGAGTTGACCTTTTGCCCTCAGAGGTAAGACAGATAGTTTTTTATAAAGAAAACCTTTTGGTTTAAAACTTAAAGGAGCCAACCGGGAACAAGTTGTTATTCCCGTAGAATATTCCTAATGATATTTAATTAGTGTTACAATCTTTGTTAATATTCTCCCACAAAGGGAGACGTGGTGTAAACGCGGTCTCGTATCAGACGCTCGTGGTGAGGACACCTCAACACCATCGAAGAAAAAACCTGACGGCAGCACTCTTGCCTACCAAAGGAGCATCGTCTTTATGGCGATTTCACTTTAAAATGTAAATAATGTATATTTTTTTAGGCATAAAGCCGAAACACTTTTCAGCTTAGTTGTGTTGTAGATGTTAAAAACACACGATATTTTTTATTTCTAACAGGTGACGACTTTGCTTATTTATGAAAAATGTCCGATGTTTAAACCAGTTTAAAAAATCTAACCTGAACTGCGATTTCGCCCTTAAAAACTAGCTGGAACATTTAATCTTTTAATTTGTGCACTTAATGCATTTTGGTAAATTTAACTTCTTGCCATGAACCCTACCGGAGCTCCAATGTTTATGTTTGTTTATTTTCTCGGACCCAGTGTATGATTTTATGTTTATTTTTTATAGCATCTCCATCCAAACTCCGACCGTAGTGAACCTCTAAAAACGTAATCAAACTAACTTTCCTTCGTTGTAAACATGCATTGTAAATAGCAGTTTCATTCCCAAAGTCGAATAATAATTCTGTGCATTACACTTCGTTCCCCCCCCTCCTTCAATAGTTGCGATGCATAACATCGTAGTTTATTTTAATAGGCCTAAAAATCACGTTGTTATGAGTTGAAAACTCACTTGCACTTTTCAAACCTGGCCTCTAAGTTCCAAGTTGGCATTCCCTTTGTCAATTCGAATCCATCCAACCAAAACACTGCTTCAATTCCTTCAGCCAGTCGCAGCGCTCAAGCTACCCTGGTCGTTCGCGCTGTCATGGCCGACTTCCGGTAGTGACAGCTCGGCCGATTTTGGTCAGTCTCTCCTCCTCCAAGCGTCCACCTCTTCCCCACTCACCCCCTCCGTCGCTCTCCTACAGGACCGCGCTAACCCTCTACCTGCCTGCCAAGCAGAAGGCATAAAAACCCAAACCCAGTAGAGTTTCGTTAGCACAACTCCGAGCGCTGCTCGGGAGAGCACAGCTCAAGGATTCTCAAAGCTAGAGGTCACTACGCCGGTCGGGAGTGGAGATGCCGCGGTCCGATTGTTGCCATGCCGGGCAAAGGTGGTGGTTCGTATCGTACTTAGTTTAGCTTTAAAAGTTTAATTTTTGGACTCACAATCAAAATTTATAGTTTTAACTTAACTTAACTTAACCTCGTAGCTTTAGAAAGTAAATTTATGGTGCGTCAAGCCAAACGGCGTTTCGGACGTTGGCGGCCGTAATTTAAGGGTTCACGGTCCCTTACTAAAAACTAGCTTTTTGTTTTTTTTTAAACGCAGTTTAAAGTAAACAAGGACGGTTTGATCTTCGTGGAAGGTTGCTTTAATTAAACGCTCGGATCGACTTTATATGTAGCTGAGGCTTCTATAATTTAAGGAGTTGACTTATCAACAGCAACTCTGGGAGGTTTAATGCTTAGTTAATTCACGGTTGAAACATAACTGTTATTTAGGTCTACTATTACTAGACAGCCGAGGCTGTTCGTAATTTAGAGGGCTCTTTTGCGAAATCCCCTTGTGCCTAAGAAAATCACTGTTTCTATTTGAAATTGTTTTAAGTGAACACAGTAACTGTTCAAGTTGAATTTAATGTAAATTCCCCCTGTTATTTATGAACTAATTCAGTTGTAAATTTGCCAAATGTAAATGTAAAGTGCGGTATATTATTTTTGACATGTTTGTTTAAAAATAAAACCAGGAGTTTGAAACCCAGTTGGTTTATTCGTCCGTCGTTCGCTAGAAGTAAGAAATTAAGACAATTCTCTTAAACTTAGCTTAGCTAGCCTAATTTTCCCACCTTGGTGGCAGCGTTACCGCTTATTATTACAGTTAGCCTACAATATTAGGACATGTGTAGCTCCATTCCCTACACCGGGACTGTAGCTGTTGTGCTTGTTTAATCCAAAAAGTACCAAAAGTAATAGTAAGGAAGATCCAGTTACCCCAGGCGACCGGCGATGCTACAAGCACCTACACCGTCGTAGCACCCGCCGTTACAGTTGATAGTGACTAAAAGAGTAAAACATAGGCACTTAAAATTTAGGTGTGAAGGCCAAAACGGGAATTAACTGGGAGTTGCTTAAGGATGAGCTCCCAACAGACCAAAATGACAAATAAAAAAATGCAAGTAAAAACAATTTTCAGTCAATTTGTACTGAAACGAAATGTTTAACAATTAAATGTTTAACGAAAATGCTGGCTTGATGCAGCAATAATCACTAGATGCTTTCCAGGTTTGTCCAGTAGACTGTTTTTAAGATTTAAAATTCAGCAAACACACTATTTTAGGTTTGGTTGCTCCTAGATGGAGCCACGGTTGTAGCGATAAACTACTCATTGTTTAAAGAAAACATGCACGGGAAATTTATTTTGTTAGATTTCCGGTTTACTTGCAACAAGAAAAAAACTCTAATTTAGAGAAAATTTACATTAGGTTAGGTTTTACAATCTCTGTTTCACTGGAAATACCTACTCAGTGCTAGAGCCATAATAAATGCATTTATTTCCACCCTAGACTGATGTAGAATTCACACTAAAACATCGGTCCTACTTTTAACAAAAAAAAGGGTGACTGGGAAAAACTGTTTAAATTTTTTTTTATATGCTAACACACTTACTTTAAATTTGATTAAAATTCAGGCAACTTTACTTCACCAAACTGGAAAAATATCAAAACATTTAGGGGGAACATGTTTGCTCACGTAACTTAAGCCATTTGCAAAAACTAAATTCGTTAATTCTGGGTTTTCTGCCATGACTAAACTTTTGTTTATATCACTAGCTGACAAACTTTGTTTTATCTTGCCTTTAGGAGGCAGGGTCAATGCATCTTTCATTGTTTTATTACACCAACAAAGATGGCGATGGTCCATCCATTGGTCAGGAGGGGGGGGGGGGGGCCTTGGGTCTCATTAGCTCGCAATGAGTTAACTTGTGAAGCTTTCAGCAGACCCCTCTCGTCTACGCTTGAGGACTTAATGACGATAGGCGGAATCACTGTGAGGGTTTGGGGCTTGACCAATCCCGCGGGGCTGGTTTGTTTACGAGGGCTACAACGTTTGATTGACGTGGGCCGTTTCTGACGGGGGGAGTAGCCACTTCGGTTGGCAGGGGAGATAAATCGTGGGGCGTGATAATTACCTCGAGTTTTTTGTTTAGCAATTCTATAGCGGGAATTCCTAACAATACGTCAAAGAGGGATTTCCGGGCTTTCGAGATACAAGCTACTGTTTTTAGTTTAGCGCCATTATCTAGTCTTACACATAAGGTGACCTGAGATAAATCAACAATTACGTCAGTTAACGCTGTTTGACATTTAATCTTTCGCTTTAAACGTGGCCAGTTCCTAGCGAGTTTGGCGCTAACTATCGAAACTGTGCTTCCGGAGTCTCATAAAATTTTTATTTTATGTTTACCTACGTTAGCTTCTAGTGTGCTAGACTTAAGGATTTCACTGGCATTTTTCCCCGACTGGGAAACATGCATTAGCTTGCTGCGGTCTAGAGTTACGTTCGGGGCATTCACTACGAAAATGTTTGGGAGAATTACACATGTAGCAGCGCCTAACTATATCTTGATTAGGGTTAGTTTTTTCACTAGCACTAATGTTTGTGGCAGGGTCCCCTCCTGGTTTATCTGCGTTCACACCGACAGATCCGGCCGGATTAGCTGTCGTGTTGTGGTTACGGTTGTGACCACGCTGTTAACCAGTAGGTTTAGAACCTTGGTTTGACTGTGCAGCTATGGGCTGTGTTTTGGCTGCACGAGAGGCAGTTTCGTTAGCAATCTGTTTATTGCGGGTTGTGAACTCGTCACAAAGTTGGGCTGCTTCAGCCAACGTCCCTAACTTACTTTGATCCGGGATCCATTTCCTAAGTTGGGTAGGGCAAGATTTATAAAATTGCTCTAAAAGCATTAAATTGACAATTTTGTCATAGTCCCGGTTAACTTTAGCTAAAGCTAACCAAGGAGTGAACAACGTTTCTAATTCAAACGCGTAGTCATAAAATTGCTGGTCTACTTCTTTCTCGAGTGAGCGAAACTGGGTTTGAACTGACTCTTGTCTAGACAAAACGGGAAGCAATTTATTTTTAACTAATTCATAGTCTTGCATCTCAGCGTCTGTAAACTTTACTTACAACCTCACCGACGAGGGGTTGGAGTCCCGTGACCCATTGATCTCTAGGAATTTTTTGACTTGTCATTGTTCGTTCAAAAATCTTAAGGAAACTGTTGATTTCAGTTTTAGGCGTCCACTTGTTGACGAGACGAACTACGTCCGCAACTTTACCATGTTTTGCAACTGGATTTGGGGGAGCTGGGGGAGAGCCGTTAGCTCCGTTTGGAGCGGGGTTAAGATTTATCGTGGCAGCATTTAGCTTAGCTAGTTCTAGCTGCTTGTTCAGTTTTGCTAGTTCCATAGCACTGGCCCGGTCCTTAATTTGGGCGTCTTGGTCCCTTAAGGCTAATTCATGAGCACGGCGCTTATCTGCGTCCGCAATTTCAAGTGCTCTTAACTTTAATTCTTCTGCTTTAAGAAATGGTTCATTTTCTTTACCTGCGAGTTCCTTTTTAGCGAAAATAGCAGCTTCTCTCCTTTCAATAGTATTAGCTAGTGCATCGGAAAGTTCACTTAAATCAAGTTTACCATCTTTGAGGGCTGCTCGTAAGATTTGTTGGGATTCGGCTCTAGAATCATTGACTGTAAAGCATAAGTTTAAACAAGCCTTCTTCAAGCCCTTGTTTTGTAAATCACGAATGATTTCGTCTAATTCTTCCATTTCGGACATTTTTGAGTCTTAATGGTTAACGTGGTTTCAAAATAAAGCTTTTATGAATGTGTAACGGCGGACGCTACGACGGCTTAGGTGCTTGTAACGCCCCCGGTTTCCCTGGTGTAGGTGGAGTTTCAGCTTGAGGTTAATCGGTGTTAATGACGACTTTTTACGTTATTCAACACAGCATGGACACTGTCCCAGCATGGGGGATGAAGCGCCGGTCCTAATTAAAGGGGCCTAACCTTAAACTGTCGGTATCGCTGCCACCAACGGTGGATTTAACTGTTTAACTAGCTAAAATCTAAAGATGGGCTACATATTTAATTTTACACTAAAATACAATTAATCAATTCTAGCAAACGACTGAAGCTTAAAACTCCTGGTTTTATTTTTGCGACAGAGAATGAAAACAACACTTTACATTACGTTTGCTTCTGAAAGCTTTTGAGTACCAATTATTTAAATAGGCAACAAGTTGAAATTACACAAGTAGCAATTTACAAAAATCAAACAAACAACGCTTGTGTTTGAGTAAAAGTTTACATTTTCACATTTAGAAAAAGTAAATCATGGGTGCTCCCGGAGACACCCGCAAGACTTGACAGCCGCAACTGATTAAAGTCTAGCCGACAGTATGTTTCTACATGATCAACCGTCCACAGTTATGTTTCTGAGTTTTCCAAGTACAAAAAGATCAACCTCCCTTAGTTCCCTCGAGAACTGTTGTAAGTTATAAAAAGCCCGGCAATTTTACACTTAGGCATCAGTTTGTTTCAATTTGACTTCCACAAAGATCAAACCGTCAAGTAGTTTAGATTAAAAATCCATTTAAAATAAACTGGAAAAGTTGGTTTTTAGTAAGAGAACCACTCTGACGTTATGGGGAGAGGAAACCTAAGATGCCGCTACAGGCGTCTCCACCATAATTTTCCCTAGCTAGAGAGTTAAAGTTACAATTAAACTAAAATTTAGAATATGGGGGTCCTAAATTAAACTTTCAAAAGCTAAACTATAACATACGAACCACCACCATCGTGCCCGGCATGCCATTCTCCGGACATGGCGTCTCCACTCCCGACTGGCGTGACCGGTCTCTAGCTTGAGATCTGTGAGCTGCGCTGTGGATGCTTTGAGCTGGGGGGGGTTTTATGCTGGAGAGGGGGGAAAGCGCGGACGTCGAGGATAGCTGCGGGGGTCTGATTGGCCGAGGGCCTCGAGAACAATGGAAAGTGGGAGGAGAAGTCGGTTGAACAAAGGAACTGGGTGCAGAGCCGTTTGAAGGAGTAGGGATATGTAAGACAAAAGATAGGCCTGTTTTGAGTTTTACTCAATTGAACTTTAGGAAATAGGCCTTTATTTTGAATTATTGGCAATGGATTCCGTATTTACATGATTGCAACGTGATTTGGCTCTTGTTAAAGCTTATTACATGGCTTTGGGTAATGCATAGAACATTACTATTAAATTAAACAAGCTTTAACGGTAAACTGCAGTGTTAAACACCACAACTAGTTTTGGCTGGGGAGGGGGGCAAAAATGGGGAATTTGAAGTTTTTGCACAGTTTGACTTTCGGAAATGGGTTAAACAGATCTTTTTAAGAATTCTTTTAGTGTTTAATAGTAGATCAAGCTATTTGCAGATTTCGGTAGGTCTCAGTCAGGTCAGAGGAGAACTAAAATAAACATATATACACTGAAAAATTCGTGTCCGGTAGAATGCCAGGTCGTAATACGTTTATACGTTTGGACATATGGTAGCGTTTCTGGGGGTAAAAGAATATAAATAAAGTATAAATGCGGTTAAATAAACTAGCTTAGTTGAATGCTATAACGCATTAAGTTACAGGGAACATTTAACGTTTAACATTTTTAAAGTTAAATTCGATCGTTGTGGAAATTTTTCATATAGATTGCGGCCGACAAACATAATAAAAAATATCACACTATAAATGGTTGTCTGTATAAATCCTCTCACAATACACTAAGCTAGTACGTTCGGGCTTTTTGCCCTAAAAGAAAAGGGATAAAATGACAATACAAAAATACAGAGTTTTTACAATGGCGGCCATGTTGAAGGTATGCTGCAGTGGCTTTGAGATGATCTTCAAACGTCGTTTAAAGGTTCTTAATGGTGGAAAGTCTGGATTTGGGCTTCGCCAAGTGTCTTGTATTTGGACAGGCTATGTATGTAGAAAGTTTGAGCCGACTTGGTTCATTATTAAAGAAACGGCGAAATGTGCCTCGGTGAGGCATTTGGTGCCTCAGGAAAAAAAATTTCAAATTTTTGAAAAACAGGCGTTTTTCGGTGGCGCTCGTTTACAAATGAAACAAAAATTAAAAGCAGCCGCTTAATAATTTAACGTTAATTTTGAGCAGAGCGAATTATTTAAAAAACTTCTCTCCCAAATCCAGTAAGATTGCACATAAAAAATACACTTTCTAGACCCCTAGCACTCTGGTATATGAATAGCTAAATGGCATTAAGAGGGAGTGCAACCCCTTTGGTTATCGCAATTCTGACTACTAGATGGTGTTAGCATCTACAACGTATTTCAGTTACGATCTTAGTTCCACTTTTTCTCAGTTATTTTCCAACGGAATAGTGTCAATCTTATTTCTAATGAAAGAGAATCGAATTGTCTAGGGAAGTGTGGAGCCAAAATCATCTAAAATATATTTTTGCACTTCGGAGCAATATTTTAAGGTTGGCTGATTGAAAGATAAATAAAATCTGTAAACGTGATTGCCATCCAATATCTAGGCATTAAATCCTTTTCCTCATTAAAAAAGTGTTCCTAATTTAAAAATAAACAACAAAATACCATAATATGCAGGTGTTGTTTGAAAAAATCATACCTACTCTAATCGGATTCTAACGCAGAATGGGTGTTAAATGTGATGAGGAGTGCTCACAAAGAAGGGCTGGATAGTAGTTTCAACGCTCCTCAGATCTGTGCGTTCGGAAATCTGAGCCAAAAGACGTTTCATATATCTATGGAATGCTATCGACGTAAATCTGTGTCATAATTCATTAATAAATTATGCAGCCGAATACCCATCTTTCCCGTTCTTGGATTGCATTAGTTGCCCGAAAGAGTGGGAAAACTAGAAAATAATTGTTTATGTTCTTGTAACATGGATAAAAACAAAACTTTGTTCAAAAATTATTTATAAAGGCAGAAAATGCCGCAAAAATACTAAGTTAAAAAAAAAACATGTAACTTTCCGTGGATAGTCTCATGTCCTCAGAAATTTTTGTGTTGTGATTTGGTTTTTTCATGTCACATTATGATTGGGCTGGCGGCAGTTGCTAGCAAGCCCTGCAATTCAAAAATGCAGTTCTGTGCATTTATTACTTATAATGTATTATTTGTTTCCAGTTGGGGAAGTAATGTTCTTCCCTCCCCCCCCCCCACTGACTCCATAATTTGTCAGTCCTACCTTAATTGTTATCCCCCACGATAAACCCCGCTTCCGAACAATTGTCATCCCCCCACGATAATTCCCTGCTACCGAATAATTGTCATTCCCCCCGCCCCCGATAAATTCCCCGTTTTCGATTAATTGTCATTCCCTTCTAATTCCCCGCTTCCGAATAATTGTCACACATACCCCCCCCTCCCCCCCCCCCAAATTGCGCCTCTGCTGAATATTGACGTAAATTTCGGTTCAGGCACGTCACATCAAAATCCAGCAGATACAGTAGAAAATAACACACGACCCGTCCGACCGGGAAATACTACCGACGAGAATGTTTTTTTTCCATCTGATGGTATTTCATTTCGCTGTAACGGAAATGTTTTCAATCTGAGCGCAAGATTTTTATTCAATCTGATGGGCAGTGACGGCGCAAATGAATAAACAGAGCTTTTATTTTTTAAATTTAGTTTTATATAATTATATATATATATATATATAGCAACTTTGCAATGTATGTGTAGCCTAAGTTATTTTGTGTGTTTATGAGCCTTATTTTACAAATAGATTGTATTGCATTGAAGCAGTTACGGTCAGGTTGAATTAAACGGAATAAAAGTGCCCAGTGTGGCTGCCTTGAAAAAAAATCCTTGGCCTACTCTGATTCAAGATGTGTCCTCTGTCGGTCCTCCCAAACAATTCAGTCCTGACGCTGTCACTGCTGGTGGGAATTTTACTTTCTACATAAAGGGAATTTCCCCCATGTTATTAGAATTTCTCTCATTATTAGTTACAGATGGTAAGCGTCATTTAAAATGCGGTGTAGAGTAGCCTAACAAAAAATACAACTGCGAATGCTATACCACAGCTACGGTTGACGGCGGAGCCTCTCCCCCGTCCCGACTCTTTCTGTCCGATACTTAGCTTTGTTTTATACTCGTTTCGTAAGCGCATCTTTTAGCGTACTTCTTTTCCCCACCGGCCTTTTTTTTCCCAGATGTTTTTACGACTGTCATCGTGACCGAAACTGCAGGAATGCACAGGGAACAACAGTACTTTACCAAAACTACACTCGTATCGACAAATGCAAAAATATGTAAATCTCCTTCGATTTAGAAAGAAAAAAGAGTGAAGAGGGATATTCTACAAATCAAAGAGGAGGGTAGCCAGTCAGATCATCTTTCTACAACTTCATAATTTTACAACTGAGGGAGAAAATGGGTCGGAAAGCAAATCAATCCACACCATGCCCATCGAAATCAAGAATAAAGTCAATTTCTGGTATAAAATTGAATTTGTCAAGGGATTTGTTTTCCGTAATGTGTTTAAGATTGTAATGCAATGTGAAGGATATAACCAAACTCAAACCATTTGCCGTAAAGAAAACTTATACGGTGGCTATAGTGGATTCTCGAAAGCGTAGCACGGGCACAGCGGACGCTTCCCTTCCACCGCCGCTGCCAGCGGACGCTTCCCTCCCTCTGGCACCCCTGAAAGTGCACGGGGGATTTGGGGGACAGCCACGCTTCGTGCGAGAACGATAAACGTCCTAAACTCTCCCCATCGGAAGTGCCGGAAACTCGCTTCCGGAATACACGAAGAATAAACCTCTGGCAGTATGCAGTCAGAACTGTGGAGCACCACGCTGTGCGCAGATTTCCTTCTTTGTATTACTTTGCTTTAGTTTTGTACCACTGCATCGAAATACAGGTTTACCTCACTAATAAAATAGTAAGCTAAAAATAAAGCTATTCCGTGGATTACTTTCTTCCTTTGGATTTTATATCTTCAGAATTTTCTTTATTTGGTTTTATTTTCCTGGATTTCCTTTGCCGTTTAGCCACGTAACGGACTGGTTCAGTCTTCGGCACAAAATACTATACTTGCGCCAGACAGGACAAAACATGCTCCGACTTTGTGATTGAGCCTTATGGATCAGATAGCCAGAACTTTTTTTTTTCAAACAGAAAAACAATTCTATGTGATGAGAAAATAAACCCTTTATCTGATAGGGAGAAATTTCTTTCTGATGGGTAAAATTCTACGTGACGGATGCACACATTTTCTATCGGATGGACGTTCGCTCATTTCCACCTGATGGGTTTTCGGTCTGATGCGAGGTCAGCAAATCTTCATTTTTGTGTGGGTTTGGAATTTCTTTGTACTTTGTTTGGGGGGGGGGGGCGGAGTTTTTTTTGTCTTTTTGCATTGTTTTGTCTTATCTCACAACCCAAAACAACAAATCCTGAACAAAACCTAAAGAAATTTCAGGGAGATAATAAGGTTTCTGGCAAGCCCACTTCAATAGGCCTACTTTTTCACGAGCGGGGAGCGGGGCATCAAAACGTCGTGGACCATACTATGTCTTTCCATTTCACCGTAAGTTCAGCCCTGATTAACATTCGGCAAAAAGGGAATTCCCGTTTCGCCGAAACCCATTCGCAGAATCAAAATACTCTATAAAACTGTAGTATTGCTGAAGTTAAAGAAGCATTCCTAACTGGAAGGACTTTGTAATTAGCTGCAGTTTCTGATGAGCGAGGCACGTAATTTGATTTGAAAATAAATATTTGCCAAAACAGGAGTCGCCGAAACGGGAGATACTGATTATAATTCGGCTAAACGGCTATCCGATCACACATTTGATTCCCCCCCCCCCATCCCCCGCCCTTTCGGAAATATTGACTTGACCCTGAAACCAGGGAGAATGAACTACAGAGCAAAGTATCGCAGGAAAAATAAGAACGGAAATAAAAAGGCGAAGAAAAAACGACAAATAAAAACCATATCATCTAAAAAGGATCGCGAAAGCCACTCACGCAAAAAGAGCCGCGGGAATTGTGTAATTGATATATGGGACTACTACTCTCCCATTTTTTGATTCGTAGAACATCCTGCCTCATACTGCCTCATACTGTAACGGCGGACGCTACGACGGCTCAGGTGCTTGTAGCGCCTCCGGTTTCCTGGTTTGACACGGAGATTCAGCTTAAGGTGTTGCGGTGATTATTGCGACTTTTACGGCATAAGCACAGCAAGGGCTACTGTCCCAGCATGGGGGATGGAGCGCAGGGTCCTAAATTAAAGGGGCCTAACCTTAATACTGCT
>JAHWFP010012133.1:1912-17640 GCA_023313725.1 Lithobius niger | reverse complement strand
GGTTACATACGTACCGAATCTACTTTTACGCCTTCAAGATGTGGTAGTAGCAGAAATTTGTAGCTACGAGGGGCTCCTAGGGAATCCATTGCGTGTGGGTCGTAGCCCCAGTCAATTTTCGTAACAGCACCGTTGGCTACAGTTGTGCTTTCAAAGCCTTGCCTCTGTCCAGAGAGGCAAAGCTTGGAAAGCACAACTGTAGCCATCGGTGCAGTTGGGAAGATCGACTGGGGCTATGACCCACGCGCAGTGTCGATTGTAATCCATACCCCCCTCAGGCTTCAAATCATCTTAATCCATGCTGTAGGTTACCGTAAGCGTGAACTCTTGACGTATAAATTCTCAAGTGTCATTAAGTCTCACTAAGCCATTTCTAAATGCAAATCCCTCCTTCATCCATTCCCTTTCGTCCATTTGGATGGAGCTAGAAACGAATTTCCACCTACTGCATATGTCGGATTAAACTAAACGTTTTCGAGCACGCTACAACTCTGCATTCCTAACGTACGTCGTCGGCTGATGTACCGCTAATTAACCTGTTATTTGGCAAACATGGCCTCTCTTTCTCTCCTCTCGCTTTTTCGAAATGGAAGTTTGCCGTTGCATTAAACGTACACATGCGTTTCAATACCGCTCGTTCTCTCTCTTTCCACACATCATCGACATTACAATTAACGGACCCATTAGTAATAATTAGTTGAAATGGAGCCTCCGTTTGGCCGGTTTCCATCTAACCCTCAATTGTGAGCCATTCCCTTTGATCCGGAAATCGAGAGGAATGTTAGTTGGTAGGCAGCAGCACAAATGCATGCAGTAGCTCCATTTCATTTCAAAGGAAATCGCCGTTTCAAATTTCTAATTTGTGGGCTCTTTTCAATTCAAACCTTAACAAGTTCCATCCAATCCCTCTATTGCTCAATTCGAGGGAAGCACAAAGAGGAAAATGGCTTTTAGGATTTGAAATTCAGATTTCGTGAATTGGATTTACATGATTTGATCCAGTATTCACCAATTTCAGGACATTTCACTCTTATTTCATGTTATTAAGGTTTCACTTGATTAATTTTTAAATCAATTAGCACATAGTACATACGTAGTTTTATTAGATTTACAATGGAAATATGCCATTACCGAAAATCACTCTATAAATAACGTAGTACATACAGTAAGTCACATTTATGTACTTACAACGTGTTGTGGTCTGGATTGAATTGTATCGCTTGAATGTGACCCGGTTCACATCATTTGAATGAAACTTAAGTGCGTTAAAGTGGCTTACTATATAATAGGGTGGAGTGTAGAAACCCTTTTGTGGAATTCCTCTTTGGCAGGGTGTGGAAAAGTTTATCTTGAGCATCACTAACACACAACAAATTTCAACACTCATGTCTTAAGGTGCCCTAATGGCCTTCAATTTTAACATTGTATATACCACGCGCCATGGCTGTTTGCTGTGACGTGCATATCACGTGACTGGGCTAGTCCAATCAGACGGCCAAACAGCCGTTGTTCTCGTTCGTCATTGGCTCATGGTGACGTCACAGCAAACAGCCATTGCGCATGGTTTAGCAATGGGCAGAACGGCGAAAAGCAAAAATGATGATTTGACCGTTTTAAAATCTAATTTTTAAAATTATCGCATTCGATTATCCCAGAAACGACGTTGGCATGGCGCAATTACAAACAATTTTATTTTTCTTAAAAACTGTTGGAATAATTTAGCATCGAAAATTGGCCATAATGGCCTTTTAGGCAATTTTGGCCCATAACTACTACTTACACTATTGCGCAGAAAATTTATTTTTTGCCAGTCACGGCTGCAGTCACAGCTAAGCCAGTCACGGCTAAGTGTTTCAAATGAGATAATGTTGAAATTAAATTTAATACCAGTCAAACCATCACTTTTGCCTTTTTCGCCATTCCACCCATTGCCCTACAATGCTAAACTTGAAAGCCCTTGGCGCACCTCAAGACATGACCCAGAGTAATGAAGTTTTTTTGTGTGTGATAGTGATGCCCTAGAGCAACTTTTATACACCCTGCCAATGAGGAATTCCCAAAAAAAGGTTTCTACACTCCATCCTACTACACAAGGTTATTCTAGAGTGTGATTTTCGATGATGACTTATTTCTAATTTGTCTATATATTATTTCCAGTGATTTTTGTCTATTTTTACTAGGTTTACCAATGGGCTTGAACATTTACTGTGCCGAAGGATTTCATTAGTTTTGCCCAAGGGATGTTTGGAGAAACGTTATCTCTGGACGTACAAGAACCTGTCTTACGTAATGTCGCTTTCAATTCGGAACAACTTAACGTTAAAGTTCTATAAGTGATCCTGTGTTTACCAGCTTACATCAAATCTTAAGTCCCTTACTCACGCCCATTTAAGTCATTAAAGCGCTTTAACAAATACCGTGTATTCACGTTCTCCTGAACCACGACTGGTTGAAATGAGTGCGTACAAACGTCATGAAAGGAGGGTGTTCATCACCTATCTACATTATCAATACCGTAAGACACTGAGGACCGAGCAATGCCGCACAAGAAACCACTCGTTAGTAGCTCTTCTTCCCAACAATGTAAGCTACGGACAGGAGCTAGAAGGGTGCATACCGTCATTAGACAGGTTACTAACTAACTATTTACTTTATTAACGACCTCTACAAACGTCTCATGCAAGAATGAAAGTCCAGCAACGAAAAGTGAGCTTTATGATGTTTCCCTGGGAACCCACACAACGTACTGTCGAGTTGATAGCATCGTGGCGTATAAGAGGACACGAGATTGAATCGTGTCTCTGAACCAATGTACAAATGGGAGTCTGATAAAAACCCACAACTTTCATAGGGGGTTCTCAAAGGGTTAAACAATATCGAAAGCTTATCAAGTCGAATGGAGAACGTAAAATGGTGACTTGAAATGACTTATCCTATCAGGACGTTTTCTTTCTTCTCTTCTATTTACTCCCTCTGGGTGTACGTCTGGAGCGGAAGGGGTTTAAGCACCTTAGCATGTATAGATTGTATACACTAATCCCATGTGCTCCATAGTTTTTATTTTTAAGTCCCATGTATTCATAAGCCGCTAACGTGGTTCGATCTCACGTTTTTTAAGACAAAGTGTTTAACAGCTCAGCTGCGCTATTCGGCTTGAATCCCAGGAAGCCCTCACGAAACAAGATTTTCTTCGCTTGTCTTGTCGATGCGATGTGGGAGTATATTGTGGTGTCGATGCGAATTTACATCGACTACTTAAAATTGATATAAGAAGGTCCGTGCACACAGAGTGAATACCAAGCATAACTAAATTTTCCAAAGCAAAACCTTTACTTAGTGCCAAGATAAGACTGCACATCCAAAATTAATGGAACTTTAGGCATCTGGCAGCGAAGTATGATAACCCTGCATGATGAAATACAGGATGAAGCAGCAGAAAAGGGGCCCATCTATGTTAATTAAAGCAGGTTAGTGTGAGGACAACGAACCTTTGCGTAGTATAAAGGTGAATAGCAACAATGTATGAACCTCTGGCCTCGATACAGATTTCAAGGTCGCTGCAATGCTAACATTTTAACCATGCTTCAAAGAGCCTCAGTGTAAATTAGAAAGCTTGTAAAGAATAACGAGGCATGAGCAGTGAAATAAATAGAACGAAATTCGGTATGTTATTTTTGGAAATACGGAAATACGGAAATCATAAGCTGTGTGAAAACAACTCCACTGGTCCCCAAGTGAAGCTGTCAAGGTATGGAGAATTTTTCTTATTTGTTTTGCTCGGACTCAGATAGTCATCTTTATGCGAGTTGAGGAGTGGGCGTATTAATAAAGATGTTATGTCAGTGAGTTCTGCATTTTGGCTAGTTTTCCTCTTTTCTTTTGGACTTCTGTACAGCCGTACCAGCTGAGAAGATTAGTCAGTCCGTCCGTCGCTTTATTTAACTGCAGAACGGTACCAGATAGAGACGACATGGTTTTCACTATAGATTCAGTGACCAAAAGTTAGTTAAAAACAACACGGCAAATTAAAACATTGTTGCTACCTTACAGCTCATAGGTTTTCTCGGCATAACTCAATGAAATAATAACATTTGATCGTCGCATTTAAACACTAAGGATAACATGCAACCGGAAAAACAAAAGGATTTCGTTAACGACAACGCATTACCTCCATTCTTGCATGGATGTATAGGCTTACTCGCGGACCGAATTATTCCTCAGCTGCTGCTATCAACATTAAAACGGCAGGTAATATAGCATTAGGCTTAAAATCACGTTGCCACATCAACATCAAGTTGTTGAGAATGCTGCTGGCTTCTTCAACAATACTATATTATGACGTCTTCCCCGTCACTTTGCTCGCACCACTGATCTATATACACAGCACATGTTTGAAACTGTAGCTTTTTTGACGTGCACCTAGCGTTAGCCATGGCGCCAGAAGGAGAGAGGGTCAATTTTGCTAGGTAAATCCTATCGGAAATACTAGGTTCCTTTACATGCCACAATCGACATGAGCACGAGACATCACAGGGCCCTTCTCTGCGCGCAATGCGGGCTGAGGCAGGATTTGAATCCGGGACCTCTGGCACTGGAGACGGTCATGCTAACCATCAGGCCACCTTGCCCCACACATGTTTGGAACTGTGTGCTGGGAGGCTTATTCATTTATGCAACACAGGGGTGCCGGGAGGCAGATCGTGTTGCATAAATGAATAGGCCTACTGTCTAGCCCAATTCTCCATTAGCTGCTACTTACGAAATTAAAACGGCAGCTAAAAATTAGGCCAAAAGGCTGACAATTACGCTTAAAATCTAAAACGGACCTAAAAGATAACACATTATTAACCGGCAACTGTGATAATTACTGCTTTCAGATCAGTACAGATCGCCGTTGCAGTGCGCGATAAAGGTGTGCGCCTCAACATATTCGAAATTGGCGGAAGTGTACTAAATACCGGTTGTGACTAGGTGGTCGCTGCAGCCGCTTGTTTGTAACGTGTTACTATACGCATAACTGGACTTCGTTTCATGTTTTTATTCGGCATGGAAGCCAGCCAAACATTGCAACAAACTGCCTAGCTTGTCATTTCTGTCCAGCGGAGATTTACCAAAACCCTGCTGGGCCTTTCACACCTTCCTTATGATTCACGTCTAGGGAAGGTCCAACGGGATTCCCTCGAGAGCCGTCGTCTGAAGGCAGATTTAATCCTGACCTGTAAAATGGTTTGTGGTTTTCTTCCACTTGACATCCCGCTTTTTAACCTGTCAACAAACACGTGCACTCGTGGTCACTGTTTCAAGCTGACCAAACCCCCTGCCCGGTTGGAGATTCGCAGATCTTTGTTTCAAGTGAAGATAATCGAGCATTGGAACTCTCTCCCGGAGGCGGTGGTATCAGCTCCTTCCGTGGGCTCGTTCCGACATCGGTTTGAGGAAGGGACCTGAGGTGTTTCCTTAAGAGACCGGATTTATGCCCTCCCCCTCCCGCCGTAATGGGTAGGCGAGGAAAATGGAGAGCAAATGAAAAAAAAAAAGTTATTTTAATATTTCTTTCATTTTTAACAATGGACCGGAAAAAGTGCTCTTCCGTTTCCCAAAACACTTATCATTTTGGTGTTTTAAACCTTCATTATTATTTCCATATTATCTAAACTGACGAACGGAATTTCGTTATTACACATAGTTTTATGAAGCGTGATTAATATCTTAGCCTTTCAATGCTCTTGAAAAATTGTATCAAGGTCAGTGGGGGGGGGCATCGTTAATTGGCCATTTTTTGACTTGTATACCATGTAGAGTTACGCTAATCCTCACCCTCGCGTAATGGCCGCTAACCCTCACGCTCATCCACTTTGATTGGCTCTTCTTCTGCTCCCCCCCTCCCGGGTATAAAGTTTCGCATACAAGAAAGGAAAAGGGTCGACTTCACATTATTCAACTGTAGTTTTACTTTAAAAATTGAAGCTTAAAGGTGCCTGTTCACCATTTTGGTAGCGTTGCCCATATTCTAATACAGCATCCACGTTCCAGAGTCTTCATCATCCAATAAGCTGATGTAGGTCACGTGATCTCGCTTTAGTTACGTAGATCTCGGCGCTGCTGCGAACAGTGTTGTTCCATTTTTTATTTATCGCTATTTTCTTTATATTGCTCAAAGATTCTACGATGCTGCTTCTAGGAGGTGAAAAGGCGTCTTTAACGCCATCTAATGTCACAATGTGCAAATTCAAAGATATTTGCGATTCGATCCCGTCTGCTCTAAGCTTGGAGGCCAGATGCTTGCATTGCTCGCTGTGTTGGGATTTGCAGCCGTCAGTCCGACTCATGTGAACACTTAACTTTTAGTTTTGTTTCCTGCCTGTCTCCTAACTCCTAATTAAAAGAACATAATTAATAAGCATGTGTGTATGTCGGCAGCGTAGTTTGGGTTCGCCGCCAGAGAATTAAAATTCGAGGAAATAAAATCAGGATCCGACTTCCGAGAAAGGATCGAAAAAGTAACCAAAAGCCCCAAATGTCGAGTGCACGCGTCCAACCAGCGCGCGACCAGCAAAGCACAAATCACGAAATACCCATTCGCGACAGAATAATTACGACCGCCAAGATTACGACAAAAAAGTTTAATGCCGCGAAAACAGAAGCATTGGAGGGAGTGCGGAGGCGGCAAAGATCAGCCAACGGCCAAAACCAACAAATACTGCGCATGTGCCAAACCTACGGCTGCGACCACGGAGATTTCAGCCCCAAGCAAACTTGTCACAATGACCATTAACCCTGGTACAAGAAAGCGAACTACAATTCCCGGTATGGACGAATAGTCATCGGCAGGGAGTAACGATGCGCTTTACTGAAGCTGCTGATCTTGCATGCAGGGCGCTCACGTCTGCCTCGGAGCAGTCGGTATGATAAAGTGGAACGGAAAGCACGCACCTCAGGGTGCTATGAATGGTAATAAATCGAGGTTTGGCCTGTCGATCTATATTGGAGTGAGTTAGTTGTAGCAGCCGAAAAGCTGGAATGAAGAAGCATTGTCACAAGGAGCCGAAGAACGGGCAATGCCAGGGTATAATTTTATAGGTATAATTTTAACCCTTAGTGCCATAAGAAATTAGAAAACAAAAAACGAACTCGTCTGATGCTTAAGGTAACTTTTAACTGAACCGAAGTTGTAGCACCAAAGGAACACAAATAAAGTTTCCTGTAAAATTTCAGATACTGCAGTGTTGCTGCACTGTTTAGTCCACGTGAAACTTTACTACTGTAGTCAAATGTTTTTACCATTTTTACTTTTGCAGACGATAGATCAGGTAATGATTGGTGCATTCTACTTGGTTAAACGACATCGCTGGAAAATAATTAAATACTAATCGTCTTATTATGCTATTTTCCTTATTTTTACATTACTATTTCTTTTTTTTCACACGATACATAGTTTCACAATATTCGTCAATGGAAATTTTTCTTTATGAGTAATGATCATAATTTCTCTATAGTTTCAGAATTTTTTTTGGCCTTTAAAAATAAAACTAATTTTGAATTCACGTAATTATTCTGCTCGTGCATTTATTAATAACATACTTATAACAAGATTAAAAAAAATTTCAAATCAATTGTCCCAAGACCAAGCTTAAAAAGTTCATACAATTTTAGCCACTTTGTTTCACAAGCAATTTTTGAGCACTTGGGAGAATAAGCATCGCTGCTCAAATCTTGGGTAAATCTTGTTTTTCTACCGATTCTTGCAGTTGTTTTATGTCTTCTGCTAATTCAATCCTAAATACGGGCTAAAAATTAGGCCGGATAATTATATTTACTCGAGTTTGTGCATTTTGCTTTTTTTTTTTTTACCATTACCAACTTTGACATTATTCACGGCTTTTCAAAATTTTGCCCTTTTTTAACATTAGCAAATTTTGAACTTTTTCAAGTTTTCACATTATTACCTTTTTTTACCATTAGCAAATTGTCACATTGCTTCCGTTTTTTTTACCATTAGCACATTTCCACATTTTTTTCTTCAGATTTTGCCTTTCTTTTACTATTAGCAAATTTTCACGTTTCCCACGTTTTGGCCAAATGTTCACATTTTTCACGTTTTTGCCTTTTTTTTTACCCTCAGCAAATTTCACATTTTTCACATTTTTGCAACTGGTCGCGACACAGAACGAGTGATGGGGACATTGAGTGCAATTATCTTAGAAACTCATCCTTTACGGCTCTTCTGGTAATAGAAATTGCCAATTGAATCATCCTTCATAAACACTGATGAAATATACTGATTACTGACTAACCGTTTAAAAAAACCGCGATCTTCTCGTTGGTTGCAAAGGCAAAGGGTTAAAGTGATGCCTAAAATCTAACGAGCAACAGGATGGTGCGTGGAGACAAAGGAGTCGGCGCACGAGCCAAAGCACGCGTCACTGGCCCCGTCCTCCGGCTAAACAAAGAGAATTAAACTAATTTGCGTAAATAACTGGAGGGCCGTGCGAGAAGGGACCACGTCGTCCATACCTGATGAGACCACACTCATGATGGCTTAATAACAAATCAAGACGCTGTTTTCAAAGCCCACCATAATAAAACACAAAGAAGGGAGGCGTGTTCGTTTCGTACGAACGTCTTTTTACAGCCATTGTTCCCTCCTGCCCGTTTGTGAAAGCGAATTTATTTGGATGGTGAGTGAACAAGCGTGTACGATTCGTAATGCTGCTTGATCCTAAGGCATAAATATGACAGGGTCTACAAATGCGGGGGAAAAAAAAGGCTTTTTACAGCCAATAAGTAGCACCAGTACTACCAGTGCAGTCTGCGAAATAAGGGCAGCCTGCACGCTAGGTGCACACATAACCTTCGACGGTTCCTAGATATCACCAACGTTATGACATTATTATCTATGTTTTATCGTTGGGAAATTTATTTACCATTTTCTAAAATCGTTAGTAACTTAGCAAATTTTCACGTTGTTTCACATTTTTGCCTTTTTTTTTTAACATTAGCAAATTTTCATGTTTTCACATTTTTGCCTTTTTTTTAACCATTAGCAAATTTTCATATTTTTCACCTTTTATCACAGTTTTGCCTTTTTACAAATAGCAAACGTTCACATTTTTGCCTTTTTTTCCGTTACTGTTGCATAGTTATATTCTTGCCCCTTTAATCCTTTCTGGCTTAAGTGGCTCTGCCATCAATGTATTACGTATCAACTACCTCGAATAACCAGTTCGGCTTCAAAGGGATGGACGACAGCGGGGAAAAATAGGTTCCCAGTGCTGTTCACACCCTCTCCTTCCCCCCATCCGGAACCTAAAAACATCAAAATACCAGCATTACCTGGTTGATTTTGGTTTCTATTGCCTTCTGAAATATACATTACCTTGCTTAAAGCATTTCTCTTCTCCAAATGCTGTTTAATCTAGAGAAATTAAATCGAAGATATCCTTCCGCGTCACTACCTACTGCGCAGCTTACTGCACAGCCTCCTCATATATAAACCGAAGCGGAGCATTATGCTCACCTTTTCGGACCTCGTTTGTGCCCAGATGGCGACAAGAGGGGAAGAGGGAGGGAAGCAAGGTATTGTCTATTTTCAGAAGGCAATAGAAACCAAAATCAACCAGGTAATACTGGTATTTTGATGTTTCTAGTTGCCGTGAAAATATACATTACCTTTTTTAAAGCATTCCACAGACTTCGTCACGGCGGCGGGCGCCATTTAACCAAGTTCCCTTAGGTAGCGATCGGTTCCCTACACAGAAACAAAGTGTGCAAAGGGGTTCGAGTACGCGTTAAGTCGCAACAAAGGGGCCAATGCGGTACAGCCCATCAGCTTGATGGGACATATCCCGGAGGTAGTGAGATGTAAAAACGGTGGGACTTCGCCAAGATGCGGCTTGCATGATGTCAGTAATCGGGATCTTACAGTCATGAGCCCAGGAAGTAGATATAGTGCAAAGTTTGTGCACTGTCACTCGGATTCCTTCCGTTAAGCAGTTGATATCAAGGGCTTCGTAGGCTTGAACAATACTTGAGCCAGGTGGAAGTTACGCCAGTCCTATTGTTGAAGGGAATGAAAAGTTGAGTTCGGTCCTTCCGGATCGGTTTGGAAGCTTTGAGGTAGAAGCGGATAGCTCGGACTAGACATAAGGCTCTTTCTTGGTCTTCACCCAAGATGTTAGAAAGAGAAGGAATGATGAACGGTTTTGTTTGTTCGGTGGGTTTCTGTGTCTTCGCACGGAGTGATGCGTGTGGAGTCAGCGAAACCCCTGAGTAGTTGTCTAGAAAGAAGCAATAGGAAGCGGTGGCTGATAAGGCCTTACGTTCTCCGCAGCAAAGACAGGTTGCAAGGGCCACAAGAAAAACTTGTTTTCCTGGTGAGGTGACTAAGTTGAGAAGATCCCATAGGTTCATATGGAGGGGATAGCAAGACAGATAAAACAATGGACAGATCCCAATCGGGGAACTGCCGACGTCATCGTGGCCTGTCCATTTGAAAGGAGATTCGGTAAGAAGATTATGTCTTCCTGCGGCCCGGAAGACAGCATTCAGGGCTGATCAGTAAACGAGGATTGTAGATCCTCGTAAGCCACTCCTGAACCGGAGTAACTGTGGCATGGGGGGATCGATAGGATTAACTTGTTTTCTGTGATACACCAACGAAGCCATCATCGCCAATGACTGTCGTAAATTTTGTTGGTAGAGGTGCGGATGGCACGAGAGGCAATGCGAACAGCCTCGTCTTCAAAACTTCCTGAGGTTCGAAGGAGTTCGATGATAGTAGCCACCCGTGAAGGCGAAGTGCTTGAGGGTTCGGGTGTGGGATCGATCCCATGGCTTGGGAAAGTTGGTTCGGTATTAGGGGTAGCGACCGAGGAAGATAGATGAGGAGGTCTAGAAGTAATGGGAACTAGGCTGCTACTGGCCAGTCTAGGGCTATGAGCAGGAATCGGCCGGTAGAGTTGGCGATTTTGCGTAAGACAAGGGATAACAGTCGTGGAGGTGGAACGGAATAGACGATTCCAATTGAGGATGAGAGCATCCACCGCCCATGCTTGGGGATCGGGAAGGAGACTGACAAACAGGGGAAGTCTGGTATTAAGATGGGTCGCGAAGAGATCCAACATGGGACGTCTCCAAATGCTGAAGAGGTTGTTGTAGATTGATTGGTGGAGTGTTCATTCGCTGGTCGGCAGCGTCGAACGGGACAGGGAATCGGCAATCACGTTCAGGTTGCCGGGGATGTGGAGTGGGAGCAGGCAAATCTGTTGTTGAATGCAGAACTGGAAAATTTCGGACGTTAGGTGATGGAGTGATAGGGATCGTGTTCCACCTCCTTTCCGTAGGTAAGCAACAGCAGTGGTGTTGTCGATGTGTACTTGGACTATACGACCTGTGACATAATGTTGGAAGTGTTGCAGACTGTGGAGAACCGCGCGTAGTTCTAGGAGGTTGATATGGTCGGCTGACTCGTCTCTCCAAGTGCCAGACGCTGTCAGGCTGTTGATGTGGGCGCCCCATCCTGTCAGGGATGAGTCTGTAAATATGTGGCATTGGGGAACCGGTTCGTGGTGGAGAACCGAAGCAGCGAGGTTCGTGATGTCCATCCACCAGTTGATCGTGGTGAATGGGGAAAGGAGGATCGATCCGTCGGGGAGGCAGGAGCATGGCCTGTTGTGGGTTGCCCCATAGGGCAAGTCGGTAATGACAGAGTGGTCGTGCCATCCATCTGCCGTACGGGACTAAGTCCGCAAATGAATCGATGGTGCCTATGATCGAAGCAAGGTCGCGAAACGTGTGAAGAGGTTGTGAAGGAAGGCCCAAAGAGAAGAAAGATGAGTTTCTATTCTTTCTGGGGATGGCATGACTGTAGCTTGGTCGAGATCGAAGAATACTCCGAGGAAGATAAAAGACTGGGCTGGTACAAGTCTTGATTTGACGAGGTTGATAGGATTGTAGGTTCGGGGTGAGGTAATAGGCAATTGTCGAGGAAAGCATGGATGCGAATCCCTTGTTGATGTAAGTACGCAAGAACGGGTCGAAGCACCATGGTAAAGATTCAAGGGGCAGCGTTTAAGCCGAATGGAAGGCAGAGAAACTCTTAGACGGCATCGTCGTGAAGAAGCCGAAATAGGTGGCGGACAAAGGCATGAAGGGGGATGTGAAGGTAAGCGTCGGCTAGGTCCAAGGAAACTGTCCAATCGTAGGTGATCAAGGAGTCCCGTATTGACGAAACTGTTTCCATTTGGAAATGTGGGTTCGTGGTGAACTGATTAAGTTGACGAAGATTGAAAATCAGGCGTCAACTGCCTGATTTCTTCTGGCAAAGAAAAATGCTGCTGTAGAATCCTGGACTGATGGGCGGTGGTACAAGGCGAATCGCAGCCTTTTGAAGTAAAAGATGAATTTCTGTGCGTAATGCGGCTGCCGCCGGTGTCTCCGATTCCCACTGCGGGCTTCGTAGTGGGGGGCGAGGTGAGTTTTGGTTTGAATCCATTCAGAATGATAGATAGGATGATGGGATCCGATGTTGCCGATTGCCAAGCTTTGACATAGTAACGAAGGCGACCTCCCACAGCTTGTGGGGGGAAAGGTAATGTCAATATGCGTTGCGATTTCGGGATCAAGATTGGGAGGGTGATTGACGTTGGCATCGATTAGCAGGTGATCGTCCCAGGGATCGTGCTGTGCCACGTCCCTGGGATCACGATGGAAAAGGCGAAGAGGATCGTGGAACGGGAACCGAGGAAGATAATGAAGGTTTCCTGGTACCCCAATCATCTTTATGGGATCCGGGCGGGTGGGAATCGAGGTTCGTGAATGTTGAAGGGACCGGTTTCGACTGGGACGTGGCTTCCAGGAGACGTCTAAGTGAGGTGCAGCTTTCGGAATGAGTCCTCTGAAAAGGCAATCGGATTCATGGATGGGCTGGTGCCTTAAGAGGTGGTGAATAGAATCACGAAGGTTCGGTGACGTGTTGAGGGCGACTTTTCGCAGGAGGAGTGTGGAATTAAACAGAGCCCTGGTAAACCAATTCATGGCATGGTGGTCTTCTTGAAGACCTGTCTATTGAGGAACCCTAGTCATCGAGTGTCATCGGGTGGATCGGTGTATAGTCCCTCACAGAGAGCGTTGGCGGCTGTACTAAGGACGTAAGAGACGGTCGAACGAAGTCCAAGGCGTAAGAGACGGTCATTATCTCTCAAAACGAAAATGGGAACCGCAGCTCGTCGAGGAAGGAATAGGGTCGAACCGAAGCCAAGCTTAGTGTCTGCTGTGAGGAATTCTGATTCGGGGTAAGTGTCGAAGTTGCGGGAATTGGCAGTTCATTCCCCGATAGGGCGAAAGAAAAATGATTTGCGGCCCGGCCTAGGAGGTGGCGGTTCCTTATCCAACTCGAGGGGTGCACCGTTCCCCAGGAGGCTCCCCCCATTTTGTAGGAGGGTCGTGAGGAGCGTAGTCGATTGCCCTAATAGTGGAGGCTGGTGAGGAGCCTGGTCACGCACACCAAACCCATATCCTGTAACAAGGCCTCGATTCTTGCAGGAAGCATCAGAAGTAGTGCTAACAAGAAGCAATCGGGAACAATCCCCTCTGGTGTCTTGAAAAGTTCGGGGAGAGGAATATCAGAGGGATCGGGGTCACCTAAGAAGGGTGGTTCCTGTTCCTGTAGGAATGGATCTGGTGAGAAGTAAGAATCGTGGAACTCGTCTCCTTGAGATGAAGGATCTTGAGAGGGATCGGGAACCGGAACGGGGATCGCCAGGGGCGGATCTGTAACCTGGTGAGATGGACCAGCTGCATCGGGACAGTGTCACTGTGGGACGTTGGCTACCCAATTTGAAGTGTAATCGGTAACCGGAGGCATCTTGCGCTTGAAGGTGCGAAGGGAAGAGTCCATAAGATCGTGCACTTGAGAAATGGAAAGGGGACCGCTAGCACATGGCGGAGCGGATCGAATGCTGCGAGATGAACAAGAAGACAGGTCCAGTGACATGAGTCAAGCAGAAGAAGATGCCGCCTTAGCAGCAGCTCTGTGAGTCTTGACTTGTAATTTGAGTCTGGCATAAGCCTCTTTAGCACGGGGAAGCTCTTCGCTAAGGGACCGTAGGTCATGCTTCGGAGCAGGTTGGCTAGAAGAAATTGGAGAAGAGGTAAGCGTGTTGTGCGGTTGAAGGGGAACCGAGAGTTCGGAGAGAAAGGGATTCTCCAGCGGCAACTGGGAATCGAGGGGCTCATGATCCGCTGTGAGTTCTAAGACCTCAACAGCTTCAGAAGTTGGTTGTGTCAAGGGAACCGGAGAGGCAGATCGTGGTAGGCGGATCAAAGAGCCATCTTTGGGAGTGCCCTTTGCTCTAGGCATGATCGAGCAATCGGAGGGTAATCGGGAACCGTAGAGGCAACCGGAAACCGAGTTTTTCACTTGAGGAGCGATGTGAAAAGCATAATGCTCCGCTTCGGTTTATATACGAGGAGGCTGCGCAGTAAGCTGCACAGTAGGTAGCGACACGGAAGGATATCTTCGATTTAATTTCTGTAGATTAAACAGCATTTGGAGAAGAGAAATGCTTTAAAAAAGGAAATGTATATTTTCACGGCAACTAGAAATACAGTTTATCTGCTGTAAAAATAGCTAGCAACCATGTTGACCTAACAAATACAGAAAGAATACTGCCAAATACATTGTCAGTTACTTGAAATTTAAACCGAACCTTACGCTCGCTACATTATAGAGTAATGATAATTTGGAGATCCGTGGTTCAAATCTAGTCATTACTGCCCAACAAAAATGATTAAATCTTCATTTTTAGCAAATGTTGGAATGTAATTTAGTGACTGGTAAAATTACTCCTGAGTGAAGCCGCACAGTTCTGCTAGTAAACAATAAAAATCACAAGTCAAAGTTAAACCCTTGCCTTGTGCTTTATTGTTCATTTACTTGTGTTGGTTTCTACTCTGTGGAGGCCAGAAGGGACAATATGGAGCAATAAAAAACCCGTAATTACCAGAAAGGAACACTGCAGCAGGTGAAACAACTCCAATTAGAAACCGACCAGTAACAGTCTCTAATAACCGTTAGGGAAACGAACAGTTGAGCCAAAGCCAAGCAATGTTTGGGGAAACAAAATTGAGCCAAAATCAAGCAATGTTCTGGAAAGAACAACTGAGAAAAACCAAGAAACAGTCGAAAAAGGGCAACTGAGCCAAAGCTAAGCAATGTTCGGGGAAAGAACAATTGAGCTAAAACCAAGCAACGTTCTGGTAAAGAACAACTGAGCTACAGTCAAGCTATGTTTGGGGATTAACAATGAGCCATAGCTAAGCTATGTTCGTGGAAAGAACAAGTGAGCCACAGACAAGCCATGTACTTTTAAAGGAGAATTGAGCCACAGCCAAGCTGTGTTCGGGGAAAGAACAATTGAGCCAAAGCCACGAGAAAAAAAATAAGAATTGGTGGAGCAACACCTTAACCACGTTAGAAGTGGAGTCCTTCGTGAATACCTAGCAATCCGTAAGCTCGCTGAGAACAATAAGAATTACATGGCAGTGAGGTAGAGCTGGACCGTTATAAGAACGAACGGGAGAAACCAACTCTGATCCCACAATAGGGAGGGAAGGCAGCAAGCTGGTGAGGAAAAAGGTGTAACACTAATGTCGGTGGCTTTCCACCTTCCCTCCCTAATGTGGGCTCAGAGTTGGACTCCATCGTTCGTTCTTATAACGCCCCAGCT
>JAHWFP010012131.1:27608-74882 GCA_023313725.1 Lithobius niger | reverse complement strand
TTTGCTGGGAAGAACCAACTATAGCTAGGCTATGCGTACAACCAACAGTAGTGAATGGGGGTTTCCGATGGAGCACTGTCCCTCGCTGCTGTGAGAGTAAATCCAGGGCTCCGGAAGACGGCGAGGTGAGTCTATCAGGAGGCTGAGCAGAAGAGGAAACCAAGCTGCGATGGCCAGTTAGGGGCAATGAGGATGAAGAGGCCGGGAGACCGGGAAATCTTGCGGAGCGCAGGACGAAGTAATTTCGAGGGTGGGAAGAGGTATCCGAAGAGATGACTGAAGTCCAATGTCCAGGTGTCCACTGCCCAGGCTTGACTGTCGGGAACCGGGCTGACGAAGTGGAGAAGTTTGGCATTGAACCTCGTGGCAAAGTGGTTGAGAAATTGTTGTCCCCAAAGAAGGAGGAGACACATGCAGGTGGATGTTTCGAGGGACCATTCGCTCATCAGATGAGATCGTCGTGACGGGGAGTCCGCAATCACGTTGCGACTGCCTGGGATGTGCAGACGTAACAGAGATACTTGTCGGCAGATGCAGAGAGTGAAGATGTTGCGGGTGATGCGGTGTAATGAGCGGAAGCAGGTTCCTCCGCCGTTCCGCAGGTAGGTGACTGGTGTTGTCTAGGTAAACTTGAACCACCTTTCCTGCTACTTGGTCTTGGTCTTGGAAGTGTAGGAGTCCGAGGAAGACTGCTCGGAGTTTGAGAATGTTTATGTGGTCAGAAGTGTAGCTTGGCCAGAAACCGGACTGAGTCTGGTTGCCGATGTAGACTCCCAGCCCCTGGAGACAAGCGTCGGAGAACAAGAGCACGTCGGGGGTCGGTTCATGAAGGGGAACCGTGTGGATAAGAAAGCGAATATTCATCCATTGGAGTAGAATGGAGGTGGGAAAGTCGGCTGAACGAGTCCGAGGTCGGAGGTCGACACGTGCTGCATGAGGCCATTCATGTATTCGAAAGACAAGCCACTTGCCGAACGGAACGAGCAGGGCTACGGAATCTAACGATCGGATGAGGGAGTCTAGTTGGAGACGAGTGAAGACGGGAGCCCAGACGAAGACCCGAATCTTGCGGAGGAGCGATTGAATCCTGACTGGTGACGGCATAACGACTGCTGATTGGAAATTGAATGAAACTCCGAGGAAGATGAAGCTTTGTGATGGAATCAGGTTGGACTTGGGGAAATTAATTCCGAAGCCTAGTCTACGTAGAAGACGGAGGGTGGAATCCCTGTTTACGAGAAGCTGGTCGTGATCCTGATGAGGAAATATCCAGTCGTCGAGAGAGGCATCGATCCGGGTACCGTGTTTGTTGTTGCAGCCATGCTAGTACTGATTTTAATACGAGCGTGAAGATTCGAGGAGCCGCATTCAGACCGAACACAGAGGCAGGTGAACTCGTAGATAACTCCATTGTAGAGGAAGCGAAAGAGGTGTTGAACCGAAGTGTGGAGAAGGATATGCAGGCAGGCGTCCGCCAAGTCTATGGACACGGGCCAATCTCCCGGGAGCAGTGAATGACGAACGGATTCCACGGTAGACATTAGGAAATCGTATTCCTGATGAAACGATTTAGTGGCCGAAGGTTGAAAATAAAACAGAGTTCACCCGTCATCTTTGGGCAGAGGAAAATTCTGCTGTAAAAACCAAGGCGGTCTGGCTCGGCTGCAACTTGGATGGCATATTTGTCTTGGAGGGAACAATTTTCTCTGGTAGGAAGGAGGTCCAGAGATACTGCTTCGGACCAAGGAGGACTCCGCAGTGGTGGAGGTCGGGAAAAGGAAGGGAGGAATCCGTGGGTAATGATGGCAAGAATCGTATGGTCGGTCTTTATTTCGTGCCATGCTGCTTGGAAGTGACGGAGGCGTCCGCCCACCGGCATTGGGAATCGGTAATTGTCAACGGGAGGATCAAGGCCGTTGGCGGGACCTGGGAGAGTGGCGGCCACGAGGGTCTGGTGTTGCACTGCGGCCGTAGGGGTGTCCGCGCCCCCTTTACCTTGTTCTGAAAGGGCAACCGAGCGCGGCGAGGAAGCCAAGTGACTGAACGAGAGACGACGCACCAGTCATCTTTGGGCTCGGGTGCTGCCGGAGGACCTGATGATCGCTGTCGTCGTTGTCCCTTGGACTTGTTGGGCTTTGGCTTGCGTGTGATATCTAGGTGAGGGGCAAGCTTCGGAATGAGTCCACGGAAGAGGGTATCAGATTCATGGATTGGTTGATTCCTAAGGACGTGTCTGGTGGAATCATGGAGATTCGGAGCAGTATTGAGGATGATTTCACGTAGCAAGAGAGTGGGGGGGGGGGATTGAGGCTTAATGGCGTGTCGACAGCTAGGTCATTAGCACCAACCTCAGTCACAGTGCAGTGGTGTCCGGGTTGCCACTGCACTACACATTACAGAGATATTATACAAACCCCTAATCTAAATCATGTCATACATCTGTACCTCCTGCAAAAATTAAAAAAACACCGAACAGGAGGACAGACTTATCGCCCAATTGACATGCAATGTCCTGCTAAAGATGGAAAAGACGACGAACACTGGTGGCAACAATCAGCAAGGAAGTGCCGGACTGTAAGTGGCCGCTGACACCAATGACATTCAGGAGGGTAAACCCCCCTCAAAAGAAAACAGCGATTAAGTCGGGTGTGACCGATGCGCAAACGGGCCAACACCACCTCTTCACGGCGACCGCGGTTACACGCCGAGTGCCATTCCTCGACAGCGCCTTTAATACCTCGCAATTTATTGCCGTCCTGTCTGCCCCACAAGGTTTGCCAAAAAACGTGTAACCTCAGACGTACAGTTGGAAAAGCATCTGAGGGAACAAGGCTGAGATCCCTTTCGAGAGAACCAGAAAGGGCCCCTTTTGCTGAAGAATCAGCGTGCTCATTCCCACCGATCTCAACATGGCCCAGGATCCAGCAGAAAAGCACGGTTTTCCGCTGGCCAGGCAAGCGGGAAAGCAAAGCTTGGACGCGTTGTGTCAAGGGGTTCCGAGGGTTGCAATTCGCCAATGACTCCAGGGCATTAATGGAATCACTAAAGATGATGAAATGCGTACCCTGAAGGTCAAGGATCCATTCCACTGCCAAACCGAGAGCCAAAAGCTCTGCAGAAAACCGGATGGAAGGCGATGGGCAACAGTTACTCTCTTACACACACAAGCACATGCCACATCTGACTTCGACCCATCAGTGAACAGCCGCTGATATCCGGCGTACTGAAGAGAGTGGAGTTGAAGAGAGTGCGTGTGAACCAATTCATCGACTGATAGGTGGCGAAGCAGGCCTCTCGGAAGACTTGGCTGACTAGAAAGACCAATTGTTTGGTTTCTTCTGGGGAGGGATCCGCGGAGAGATGTTTGCACAAGGGGTTGACAGCTGTATTGAGGACGTCCGCCTGGAAAGCTGCACGGAGGCCGAGATTCAGAAGTCGGTTGCTGTCGCGTAGCACCAAAACGGGCACTGAAGCTCTTCGAGGAAGGTTAGAGGGAAGCACTGTAATCCATCCAGACGTCCGTGTTGAGAAATTCCGATTGAGTGTAGGAGTTGAAGTTCCGTGGATTGGCAGCTCCATTACCGGAGGGTCGAAAGAAGAACGATACTAGCTCCAGCTCAGGGAGGCGGAGGCTCTTTGTCTAGTTCAAGCGGAGCACCATTGCCAAAGATGAAGCCGCCAGTACGAAGATGAGTGGTGAAGAGTGTCGTTGACTGTCCGAGAACTGGATTCTGGCGAGGAAGCTGGTCTCGGAGACCGAAGCCGAGTACAGTCAAGAGACCGCGGGGGGATGCTTGGTTCGGCATCCCGTGGTGATGGCTTGTGGAGAAAGCAATCCGGTATCACTGTTTCGACAGCCTTGAGTAAGTAGGAAAGTGGAATTTTCCGAAGGATCCGGGGTCGACAGGCTGGTCCAGTGGGGCATGATGAGAAAAGGAATCCGACAGATCAATAGGATGCTGAGGGTGATCGCCGACATCCGCTTCGAAGGCATCAGAATCAGCTGAAGTAGGGTGCTGGTGCGAGGTAGTGGTGGGTCCGGTGGCGTCGGGGTACTCAAGGTGAATCTTCTTAGTCGTAGATTGTACCCAGCAGTCCTCAGTGAACTGGTGAGGAAACACGGGAGGAGGAGATGCCGGGCGTTTGCGACTGAAGGAACGTAGAGCAGAGTCCATGACTGCGTGCACTCGCTCCTTTGAGAGACGCTGGGAATCCGGGCCCTGGGGCAAAGACCGTGAAGAAGCCGAGTGCTGAGAGGACTGAGAAGAAAGGTCGACTGGTTCATTTATTGGGGGAGGAGATGTTTTCGTCTAGCACGCCAGGCCCTAACCTGGAGTTTCAGGCAGGAATACCCTTCATTGGCCTTATGGAGGTCTTCCTGGAGAGATTGTAGGTCCTGAGCTGGGTCCGGCTGTCCACACTGGACAGGTGAGGTGGACAAAGTATTGATAGTAGGACCGGAGGTAACCGGTAACTCGAAGGAAGGTCCACACGTGGGCATGGTCGGAGACCTGGATGCCGATGGGGGCGACCGCGCAGAAGAGCTGGCCACTGCTGAAAAATCTGGAAGAGGTGGGTAATCCGAGATGGTAATCGGAGGGAAAGAAGAGGATCCTGCGTGAGGCAAGTGGATCCCGTGGCGTACCTTTCGAGAAATCCAACGAAGAGTCTTTGCACATAGGAACGACTTTCAGGTCGAGGGCTAGAGGAAGAAAGATGGAGAACGGACCTTCGTCTGAGTTTGTATAGAGGAGGCCGCGCATACGCGGTTGGTAGTAGCGCCAGATGACCATATAACTTCAATCTTCAGAACGCACAGAACAAGGAGAAGGAGAATGCTAAAACTTAAGTAATGCATATTTTCATGGCACATAGAAATACATGTTTCTAGGCATTGCCGCATCATCAAAACTGTCAAACATAGGATTATTTTTTTCCAGCTTTTAACAAAACAAAAATCATGCACACTGGCATGTTCATCTTCTAGCTCTCATTAATGAATGATAATCCACGAGCTCTCGTTTACCCTCGTGTAGACTTATGCAAGTAATGCATTAGTTACCTACATACTAAAATTGTTTAGTTCATGTAAACATAATAAGTTCGTTAGTAGATTAAGACCTTAAACTAACTAAAAATGATCTGTTGGATGTTTTTGTGGTCTAAAAAAAAAATCCATATCCAGCATCACTATTTTCAGTAAATAAAAAAGAGTAATAAAATCAGAATGCCTCATCTAATTTGGGAAATATTTTGCCTAAGAAATATTTTATTTTGCATGACCTTAGGTTATAACTGGTGAAGTAGTCACCAAACTCCAACATGGTCAAACTCCTGCTTGTTCATGATCGAGCAAGGGAGAGAGTGAATTCATGCTCTGAAATATTTACCTCTAAGGTTGTAAGTAAACAACGTATTGCAGTTGGCTGAGAAATAAACTCCGATTGTTCGAAAACTTTTAAAATATCGTCAACCCCACTAATTTATTACTTTAAAAAAAAGTGAGCTACTTTGGCCTAACTAAAGTGATGTGGTTTAGGAGCACTGATGTTACTGTGGTCACACATTCGAACCTGAGAAGTCACTGCAATATCTGAATGCAGTTCGATTTAATTTTGTACGAGTTACACCATCAATATTTCCTCATATTTATCACAAAATCTCCTGGCAGCTACATTTTAAAATTAATTTATAGTAATGGGGGAGTGACTAACTGTAGGTGAATACACCCTATTAATTTACTTCATGTGTAGTCGCAAGCAAAATTATTACATGTCTCATTTTGGGGGTTTCTGCCCAGACAATCTAGGTTTCTGCAAAAACGTAATTCGGTAATTTTTTTTTTCAGAAAAATAAGCCTCGCAGATGTTCGCAGCTCCCGCAGAAAGACGCAGATTTTGGACAAAAATCGGCATCTGCAGCTAAAATACTTCGGTTTGTTGTCTGCATGCACATTCCCTCAACATGGACAATAAAAATGTTGTTTTAAACCTAAAATTAGTTTTTACTTCTTTAAAAATACTCCCTTTCTCTAGCCGATTCATCAGAATAGCAATAGCAGCTTTCATCCTAACAACCCTTCAACGTTAATGCTGTTGTGTGATGACATTAAGCCAAATAATGGTAAGAGACGTACATATGAATCAGCTATATTTACGTAAATCAAAACAAGCTCCATGCCGCCAGCGCGAGCCACACAGTATGCTAGGCCACACGCAGCCGGCATCGTGATGCGTACCGTGGCGCCCTCCTGCCAACGGGGCACACGTACACACTACTACGACAAATGCAATGCAACTATGAGCCTCCCCACTAGATGGCGCCTATCCTTCAGCAAACACAGCTGCTGCTTCTTGCTTTTGTTAGGTCAAACACAGGTTGGGCTTTTGGGGAAGAGGTTAGGTTCTATAAAAGTAAGTTTCTTACTATCTGCAAAATACTAACCTTCAGTATGTGCTAATTTATTTTCGGATTTACTTTTCATACATGAATTATTTAAACACCTTCTAGTTTAAAACCAGCAATGTAATGAGGTTAGCGTTTCTGACACTAGGAGCGTTGGTATCGTGGCTTTTAATAAAGCAACGTCAGCCATCTTTAAAAATCCCTCCGTTTTTCGGGTATTTTCCCTGTAAAACGTACTGTAAACTGTGTCTTGCTTTTTAACGTGGTTCGCCACTTCGCCCTGAAAATTCGCGGTCATGGACGCCGGGAAGCTATGTGCTCTCGCTGAATCAGGTGAATTCCCGACTTGTTCATGCCAAAAACACCCCAAGATGTACATCCCGCTTGCCGTAAATGCAGTCCGCGCAATTTTACCGACCTAGACTTGTGCAATATGCGATCTTCATAATGAGAAGGCTAAAAAAAGATTTTGCATATCTGGCGTAAATCTGCACAAAGAAAGCTCCAGTTGGAGTAAGCTTGGTTATACGCCTCTATTTCGTCGTCGGTTAGTGCGAAAAATCCGTTGGACTGGAGGTTAGAAACATTGAGTACCAATTTAACTGCGATTAACTTCTGTCTGGAGGCGTCCCAACTTTTCGAACCACCTCAGCTGTGAAGCGATTTGCATTGCTTGCAGCTCAGTTGGCCTTGTCTTCGTTATCTTTATTATTTAGTTTAGAACACGAACTCTGTGTGAGTATGATAACTATGTTAATTTATTGTTATTTGCACTTATGTATTATTTACTTCATTCACGTGTCTTAATTTTTAATAATCATTGTTTTATTACTGATCATCACGTCGTAATACTACAGCGTCGTCATCACGTCAGCAGTAGAGGGTCCAGGATGAAATTTTAGGAGGGGCGATTTCGCATCAGCTAGGGGTCGAAAACATAATTTCCCAATCATGGTACCAGTTCACAAATTTTAAGGGACCGGGGGATTGGAGGGGAGACGGAAGCAACACTTAAGTAATGTACGCTCGTTTTTTCATTTTTTTTTTTTACCAGTGAAAGAAAGCTTTTTGTCCCCACCAGTTATTGTTTAAATTAAAAATTCAAGCCATAATAAATTCGTTTTATTCTTAGAGATTTCTTATTCGATTACTTATTATTTGTTCAAATTTCAAGTCTTGGTTTTTGTCTACGTTTGCGATTTTAAAAATTGAGAAATATTTCTGAAATAGCAGAGTAAAGAATTACGACTTTACAGGTTTTTTGCGTTGGTTTCGTCCTTTTATTTTGCTTTCGTCTACTTTCATTTTGCTTTCGTCCATTTTTGTATTGTGCATAGTATAACAATGGACGAAAGCATTATAATGAAAGTAGACGAAAGCAAGAAAAAAGGACGAACCCAACGTAAAAAAACCTGTTATTATGCTACTTTTGTAAGTGTGCATCTGCCTGTACAGGGAATCATAATAAATTTACGCAGTCAATAACGACAATTTTAAACAATATACTGTATTATCAGCTCGTGTATCTGATTCGGTTTTAGGAGGGGCGATCGCTTCCCCCCTCTGGATCCGCGCTTGCACGTAAGTAAGGAATCACGCTTCGTCCTTCACTCAGAAAGAACGTGCCTGACTGCACACCGGGTCAGATGGGCTTGGATAGATATTGAGCACTGTTGGTCGGCATCCGATGCGAGTTGACTCGAATTTATGTGGGTGAATTTATCATGAAGCCGTGTCGACGTGATTTGCACGATGTGGTTTGAATTAGGCTTGTGGGACTGAAACCTTCCATTGCAACTGGAGAAGGATGAAAGCTTGTGTCAGGTAAAACCAAATATCTATATTTAATTGCGCAGCTGTCGTGCTGTCAACAGTGTTTATCACTATAGAAACTAAGCGTTGAAAGGCAGATTTGTTACTGAGCCGAGTGTAAAATGATGCACCACGAAACATCATAATAAGCGTGAGTGTTGAGTTTATTACTTCGAAGCATTCCGTTCGTTCATTCATGCTCTTTGGATATTCTTGAAAATCTTTAGTGATAGTCTACTTTGGACACTTTGGATATTTTCCGTCGTGGGATTCGCACGCCATTACATCGTCACTAGTGTTGAGAAAATGTGTTGATGAGGCATTACGCATTACTTAACTTTAATCTTGTTCGTTGCATCATTGCAACCCCCAGTGTTATCGAGCTTGTTAACAAACTTTTAGAATAGTTTTATGGTAATCCAAGGCAGCGATTTCATTGTCGAGAATGCCAAGAATTAATTGTTTAATTCGCACTAATTCACAATTTATGTTAAACGACGTTAGAATAAAGCATATTATTATTATTACTTCAAAGTGATGACAAGAATCTTTATTTCGTGTGGAGGTAAATGAACGTTTAAGGTAAAGTCTGATCCCCCTACCACATTTTTTATTTTGTGAACCACTCCTTTTGTGAACCCCTATCTAACCTTGTTGCCACTAGCTAAACACTACAGCTATACCTACCCATCCTAACCATGTGGTACACCCCCCAGGGCCATACATCAGTGCCAGGGAAAAGACACCATGAAACAACTCTGTACGAATTTTCCAAAGTGCAACAACTCCTCCCGAGCAAAAGCGATGTCTAATGTTCGACTTAATTGAGTTGTAAAGTTTAATTATTTAAACGTTAATTGTAGGATTCGTTGCTATGCTCCTGTGCGCATGTCAAGTGTGGCATGTAAAAGATCCTAGGTTATTTCCTAGCAAAACTTTCCCTTTCACGATGGAGAGGCTAAAGATATGCAATTTCAGAAGGTTTTTTTTTTAACAAGGTAAATTTTGTATAGTAATCCTAAACCTACAACTACATAATAACGCACCTAATTCTAAAACTTCACAAAAATTCATTTCTGCAGAATCAACATGATAATGTGATATTAGATTAAATGTTAGCCAGTCTAAAACATTGCAACTAACCCTTTAGTGACTTAATTGGATATTCACAATCCTAGTATTCTACCAAATAAATTCAATCATAAATAATATTCCTGCACTAAAAACAATATTTTACAATTTTACTAGCCCATCAAAAGTAATAGATGCTACCATGTTGTTACTAGCCTGGTCAAAATCTTAGCTCGATCTCCCTCTCAGAGAATGCCAATTTTCTTGTGCCTAGTTTGACAACTAGCCAGAATATGCTGTTCCAGTAAATAAGATTAAATGAACGAGTCAACAATATGTTCCACCAAGAGTAATAATTAAACAAAGGAAAGTTCCCATAAATCATCTACATGAATTTGAAAATTCAAAGTTTTCTATTAATGTGAGCCTAAAAGTAGGGTTATAAAAATCAATTGATATAGTAAAAAGAAAAAAAAAATTATTACTTCTCAGGTCACTTGCAGGTGACCCAAAAGCCTCGACTCTACCGTGATGCCGTTTGTTGTCCTTATATCATTAACCTTTACAGCTTTACCCTGGTGCCCGAGCAGCAAGCTATAATTTATGCATGCTGGCTCATTTGCTTCTTTGAAAGGCATTTGTTAGTGTATTAATGTGAATAAACGAACAGAATTGGTACTATGAGCGGTCATTATAAAATCAATATTCGAAGGATCACAGGGACAAGTACAACACGATTCCAAAGAGGTAGTATTATTACACTATACAAAATTTTAAGGCAAAACTAAGGGGGCCATAACTTGCTTGAAAAATTTCAAAGTCAGCGATACCGGGCAACTAGGGGTCACCCTTACAAACTCGAATTTCAACAACATTCCCACGAATGGGCCCGCCATACTTTTTTTCCTCGTGTCATATCTCTGTGGAATAGTCTTCCTGAATCAGTAGTTTCGGCACTTTCAGTAAATAGTTTTAAAAATAGTTTCGACGCTCACATAGAAGCAATAAATCCAGATCTGGTGTACTTCTTCTTATAACTATGTTAGCACGCAAGCAAGAGGGGATGATACAGGTGAGGGGGGGGGGGGGGGGAACCAAAACAGAAAACAAAACAAAATTGAGAAAATAAAACAAATTTTGGAAAATAGAATTGGTAAATTGTATTGAATGATGGGGAAGGCAAGAAAGTAATGGTAAATTAAATTGGGTATAAAATGAATTTGCCTAAAATGTGACTGGTAGGTTTTTAAACATATGAATTTGAATGTTGAATTTGTATTATAGGGAAACATTTGCATGTATATGATAATATTCTGTAGCCTACACACCAAATTGTAAAATAGTGTGTAGGCTAGTTATTTTGGTATAGATATTTACAGTTGTGCTTTTGCACAAGTTTTTGTTAACCAGAACCGAAGTGGTGTATTGTGTTTATTTTTATGTCATAAAATGCCTATTTAGGCGCGTTGACAAATAAATAAAGTTAAAGTTAACACTCAATTTCATGTCTGGATACACAATCTTTCCTCAAATTTTCGACAGTCCAGTTCAACTGGCTTCATCAGGCCTCTTCGCTCTTGTTTTTCGAAACTGGCAGTTGACGCTGCCGTATGTTAACGGTATACGGGATAGATCGGTAAAATTTAACGTTGGTAAATATGTAGTCTAAAAAATCAGTTTAGGGGTTCATGTAACATAACTCTTGAACACAAACAGACGACTTTTACAGCATGCCACCAAACAGAAGTAAAAATATCTAAGTACCAATACGCAAAGTGAATGTTGTTCGGGTTTCCCGGGCACCCCAAACAACGTGAGCAAGGACATTACAGTGGTAAGAATGGTCAGCTACCGGCAAAATGAATGCCAGGTTGAATGCCATGACTGACTAGGTACATACGGAATTTAAAAAGAAAAAGTAAAAAGCCATCTAAAACTGCAAAAACGATACTTGAAACACAGATAAATTCATTTTTGTTATGGCTTGTGAGAATTAGTCAGAAAACCCACGTTTTTGGCTTGCTTCGTTGAGGGTGCATTTCAGACTAGTTTCCGCACTATCAGCAGAGCAAGCAAAAATGATGATGTGAGCAGAAGAAAACACATTTTAAAACAGCCTGATGAAGATAGGAGGACAAAAATTAAAAAAAACTGCGTATCGAGAATTGGCGTACACTGAACTAGTGTTGACTTTTTTAATACGAGCGTCATATTTTTGCACTTATTAGTTCAGAACATTTAAAGTAGGTTTGGTAGATTTTTTTTTAACTATTGTGGAATTTTTGTTTAGTTTAATAATATAAAAAAATTGACTTGTTTGACACCACCAATTAAACTTCAGTTTTTAGTCGGTTTCAGTTTGTAATTGTTTGAGAATGCTAAACCATTAGCAATGAAATCAACAGATCAACAATCAATGTTGAAACAATCTGTTCAACCCTACTTGTCTACTTCAAAGCTGATATCTTGTGAGCTATCAAATAAATAGCAACGAAGGACACGGAAAGAAAATGGGTCAAGTGATCTAATTTGGGGCAAATTAGAGAAAGATAAAAGACGTACAATATGTTCCAAATATTCTCAAGTGAGAAACCTGAACTAACTAGAATGAACACTATGGGTGAGATAGCCTACTCGAAAAATTAGTTCCTAGTCGTTACGGAACAGTAATTGTACTAGAACTCTGCATGTGAACCGGATGGTATAACATATCTCCCCATAGTCATAGTAAAATAGTTTGATTCATTTTTCCCATCGGCCTCGTTAAATCAGGTAAAGAGGTGGTGTTATCCGATAATTTTCATGAATCTAATCATGAAGCTGGCTAATTTTTTAAATCTTTCGTTACTCCTACTTGACTGAGACCCCTGCTGAAACGTCTTAGATCAATTGCTATTAGTTCCGTCCAAGTTTATAGAGGGCGCCATGTGTTTTATGTGGGAATTTTTATTCAGTAATCACCCTAAAATTAAACTAAACTAAACGAAACTAGGTTGTATTTAATTATATAGTTTAGCTTAGTTGTAATTTAGTTAACTTTAGATTTGGGCTGAAAAATGAGAAAAAATTACCAGAAAGTACACGTGGTGCCCTCTGAAAACTCGCACAGAACTAATAGAAACTAATCTAACGTGTTTCAATAGGGACTTTCTAGAGTTACAAATTCTCCTCCCCAACAGCACAAATGCGTAGGCAAAATAAGAGCTTTCCAGTAGTGTTGATAATTCTCAAACTGTTTGCAAGTTATATCTTTAAAACTGATCGCCTTTGAAATGCTTCACCCACACAATCAAGTATACATCAGTTAGGCTAACTTCTTACTTTAACAATAAAAAACGAACTCGCAACCAAACTATTTCAACCAAATATTCAAGCTCGACTCGATACTCAACTCTTATGCTGCAACTCGTTACAAATACAATTATAATACGGGTTCACTCTACTACTGGATATGAAGATAAATACGCTAAATATTAATTGATTTTGACTTATAATATACCATTTTGTTAGCTTTTACACCAGCTTTTCAACAGTGCACACCAAATGTCAAGAAGTTGTCAATAAAAAAAAAAAAGAAACACTTATCACAAACACTGGCCGCCATATGTACGAGAAAAATATCTTGATTGACCAGTTGTCATTTTAGTTGGACTAGTAGATAGCGCCGTTCTCCGGCAAAACTCTTTCCAGTAATAAATAAATTTCAGCATTTTCTTACATTTCCAAGATTTGAAAGATCAGTATCTACCGTAATAAGGATTTTGTAAAGAAAAAAAAAGTGCCACTTATATGCGCATTTAAAAGGCAAAAAAAAAAAAAAAAGTTACAGTTAAGAACACCAGCAAGAATGTTCCTGTTGCAGCATCGCAGCATCCGGGGACTGTGGCAAAATCCAGTGTACGTACCGAACCGTATAAGCCAAGCAAAAATCGTAAATTAGAATAATGTAGTATAGTTCTACTTACGGTACACCAAATTGAAAAACTAAGCAAAAATACCTTGCTGCTTGCTCTAGAACCCTCTTTTTCTTTTCAGTAAGACGATGTCTTAAGGCATCTTCTTTAGCTTGCGCCAGTCGTACATTTTCAGCCATTCTTCTCTGCAAAGCAAGTTGAAGATTGATGCGAGCTCCAGGTGTAGCTGTACGCGCCATCCTAGCTTGGTAAGCTGCCATGAGTGCTAAGTTTTCTTTTTGAACTTGTTCCATTGGGCTTGTTTCCCGTTGTCTAAAATAAATTAATCAGGCTTTAACTTAAGTTATGCATAGAATGCTAATGTTACAATATTAGTTCTTGCGTCAATTAGGTGTCCCAATAACCTAGATATAAATTTGGCTTGAGCCGAGGTTCAGCCCAAAATGATTACCGTGGATAGCCGACCATTAAAACAATCAATTCAAACGCAGAAATTAAAGGAAACATGACAAGTGGCGCACTTAGCATCAAAACTATCAACAAAGTCACAACAATGTCACAGCTGAGATGAAACCTGCTGCAGCACACTCCAGAACCAGGTCCGCGTGTGAATGCACACCTGCGGGTGATTGAGGGGAGGGGGGCAGGTTGCAGGGAACTGCTAGACACTCTGGTGTATATTACGCTGGGTGGAGTTAGTACCATGTACTAATTACGGTAATCATAATGGAGAAATCAGTGTACACCAGGCAGCAGTCTACGTCTAGTGTTTGGTCGTGTAGATAGTTTGATAGGCCGAAAGGCTCATTGTTTTTTACTTAGTAATTTAGAAATCACAAGAAAAGGTGTACGTTACATACCAAAAGTCTAAAGGTATTCAACCCTCAACATGCCTGAAGAAGGTAGTAATCTTCCAACAGGATAAGAAAAAATTCCAAAAATTCACACCTTGTTTAGTGACAATAAAGGGACATTTTGGTAAATAGTGTATACCTTTCCTTGTGCATAGAGAGTTGCTGCCTGGGATAACAAGTGACTATGTAGTCATACAAACGTGGAGTCTATACATACATACATTTTTCATTAACATACAAAAGTAACAAGTTTGTCACTTACCGGTACAGTAATACGTTAAGACATACGCGCTTATTTATCAATACTTCATATTTGCAAATAAATAGCAATCCATAATCAAGTAACGGCTAATATTGGCAACATTATGTGAACGTGGAAACATGCTTAGTTGACTCAGAATCTGCTACCTGTACGGCAAGGTTAATAAACTTTATCATGCATTCATGTTAGCATAACCATAACTGATAAAAATAGTGAAAATCTCACCAAATGCATGTTCCGCGGTTGAATTATAGGTCACATTTAAAATATGATGTTGGGTGATGAAATAAAGGTGAAGAACTCTCAAAACCATACTATCAGCTGGTAAAACATAGCAACTGGCACAAGCAACATTAGCAACTTGTGTTCAACAAGTTGGATATTTTTTACTTCCATTATTTTTTCACAGCTTCACTTCAACGAAATACACAAGTTTAATAACCAGAACTGAAAAATAAAAATCAAATTTTATAACTAGCAAATTCATAACCCAAGATATCAAAAGTTATGCAAATCTGTCAGTATTTATTTATCCAAAATTATTTAGTTCTTGATAGCTACATAAATATAGCTAGAGAAAAATAAACACAGTGAAAATCAAATAAAATCACTGTGGTGTACTCCATCACTGGTAACAGAGACCGGACTAAAGAAAAATGCTGACCGACTTCAATATTTGACTTCGTTTTACAAGAACTATTTTTTTTGCACTGGTTAATCTACCATATAATGTTTACCCACGCAACCTACCTTCAAAGACGAAACATTAGCTACTAACGGCAATGAGTGGTTCAGCAACAAAACACGAAGCAAACTTCGGTTAATGATTTTAAAAGCTGGTCATGCTTTCGCGTGGAATGACACAAAGGCACAGCAGCACGTGTTCATAGACAGTCAACCTCCTTTATCACGGGGTCATATTCCAAATCAAGATAAGGCGACATTTTGACTACTGGGCAGCCAGTTTGGTATATATGAGATTTAAAATAAAGTGATAAGATTTGTTTTTATTCTTCCATTCATCCAACTGCCAAAATTATATATTCTTGCTAGAAAATATTTGGATTCAACTTCAAAAGTCAAGATCAAGTGCAAAAAATGGAAAAGTTCTAATAGGTAAGAAGAAAAAAAAAAACAGAATCAAATTGTACCAAAAGAGCTTAAAATTTTTTAAAAAGAAAAATGTTGAAAATGTGAAATCCTACCAGTAAGCTAATGAGAAAAAAAAAAAAAAAACTCAGATAACAAACCACACTACTTTTAAAACATTTTTTTTTTCAGTAATGTGATTGCTACTATAATATATATATATATATATACAGGGTGGGTCCTGACAACCCAACATTTTTGTTAAGTCCAACTTTTCTAGTTAGCACCCCTCAGAACCAGGATGGGACAGAAATCAACACTAATGAAACAGGAAGATTTCTGTTTTCTCCTGGTTCTGAGGGGTGCTAACTAGAAATGTAGGACTTGGGGGTCGTCAGTTTTTTGTGGACCATCTTGTATATATAAAATAAACTGAAGAACCGGCTGGGGAGTCTGGGAGAGGGCTGTAAGCTCCCCCTCTGCAGCCTGGAAGCTTTAACATTTTATCATAAAAGGAAAAAAACACATATTAACACAAAAGAAGAACAATCTGCACATTTCTGTCGAGTTCTACCTAAATTTTCGGTGGATTAGCTGACCACCTTCATCAGAAGTCCGCACGCAAAAACAGCACAAACTTTCTTTGCATTATTAGCGATGACGTTCATTTTGAACCATGTGCGCGAGGCAGGTTGCCACTGATCTTCATAAGTTGCTGCATCTGCTGTGAAGAGTACATGTAAGCACACAAGACAAACTGACGACAAGGCGTAATGCTCCCCCCGCCCACCCCCAGCAGAAGAAAAGAGGAGCAACGTGGTTTACAAGCTAACTTCTATCACGGCCACTGGGAAAACACTGATCGTCACAAACATAAACCGTGACTAGGCCCCCGATTACGAAGGTCCTGGAGGATCCGCAACCATCGACTTCAAGCTCGGTGGATGTCGAGCAGGAGGAAGACGAAGGAAGAGGCGGAGGACCCATACCCAACGAACAATCGAATGTCGAACTCTCGACCGCTACGAGCGAGTTCAAAGCCGCCCAAGTACATCCACCGAAGCCCCTACCCAGAAACCCGGAAGGAAAATTCATAAACCCGCACACCTAAACTACAATGAGGGCTTCTTATCGACAGAAGCAAACCCATTCCAAGACCTCCGCGAGACGTAGTAGGACACCTGGGTTCAACACTAAATTGCACCGAGTCACAGGTACAATTGTAAGAAAGGGACTAACAAGTCTCACCATTTAGGCAAGCCATGGAATGAAGTGATCAGCATGTCAAGTGACAGACACAACATGACAAACTCCCTCACTAGAACTCCGGACAGCAGCCATCAAGATCCACCCAGACTACTGAACATAACCTTTCAGTGCAAGCTCAAGTGCAACTGGGTCGGACTACGTCACACCTTCGAAGCGCACACTCACTATAAGAAAAGAGTTCTTCGGACTAAGACACACATTTGGGGTGCACACGTTCAACACACAGTGATTCCTGAACTAAGACGGACCTTCGGGGTGCAAACCCATCCCTGTTTGGTAGAATCCCTATATTAAGTCGCTTTCGGGGGAGGGGGGGCATTGTGTCATCATCGTGTCAACAAGTCCCATGTAACAAGCCCGGTCGCACATGGTTGCATGAATGCGTAACACAGGCGTAAGTTCAAGGGCAGCACATGAAAAATGTACAGTTAAAGAATCAGTTATGCATTAGTTATTATGTTAATGACTACAAATCAATATCTGTTCAAAGTGCACTCTCGAAAGGAATTGTATCATTCTTTAAACCACCTCAGAGAACCGTTTAACGATCGAGCCCACCTTTGTCGGTAGGCTAACGTTTGTGAAGAGGGGAAAAAAGGGTGAGTAAGGCACACCTAAGCCTCCGTACAATCCTCACACCAACGCCCTCTAGGACCTCACAGCCCCCCATACGTCACTTGGCCATGCACATTGTCTTCCAAGATGACTTCCATGAAGGCAACCAGGACGTTTCAAACTTCTAGAAATAAACCTAAGTTCTTGCAAGAAATCTGTCTCCAGCCACTGGAGACACAAGGAACCTGTCTCCGTACATTAACTTCTAGGCTCCACTAAACCCAAATGTATGCTGTGGTTCGCTAGAAAAGGTTACTGAAAATCTACTCCACTCTTTTCATTGAAAAGACAAAATCAAGACTGAAAACAAGTGTTTGTTTTGGAGGAGTAAGTATTCTGCAAGTGCTGCAAAACCAAGTGCTTACCAAATTACATATAGGACACTTTCATGTGGTAAACTGAATGTTTCAGCACGAGTGCATGTTTGGTGGCATAAAATTAAAGAAGATAAGGCCATGCAAAAAAAATTGTTTGGTTTACGGGCAAGGTTGAAAATTAAAGCATCAGGCAACCAGGCATTTTATTTCATATTTTATTTTATTTAACTAACCACATATATTTGTCATGTACCTAGCTCAAAGCTAAAAGAGTATGCAGGCAGCGTAAAAAGTATAATATCCTACTAATATGGTATTTATGTTGTTTAGTATAAAAATATTTTAGTTTTTGCCAAATAACTTCTTAGTGTTTTGAGTTAGAGGCTTGGAATTAACACCATTAGAAAGTTCGTTTCGAGCCGGTTAAAATGGTCTACTGGAATTGCAAAAACTTAGTTTTAGAACTAATAAGTTGTTTTTACTTATCCGAAAACGCTTACCTTTATTTTGCTTATTCGTTATAATGCTCTCTCTCACTGTCCACTAACATGAATTTCTTGCTACCCACTCCCTCTCCCACCAGGGGTGTCGCGCGCTGTTGACAGCGCCCCTTGCATGCCCGTGTCACTTTTCACTTGGAACTTATGGTTCGGCGAAGAGCGGGGCCGGTGGGTGGGTTACTGTAAAGGTAAGCGTTTTCGGATAAGTAAAAACAACTTATTAGTTCTAACACTAAGTTTTTACTTGGATCCGAAAATGCTTACCTTTATTTTGCTGAATTCGTCCATTCGGAGGTGGGTCCAGCCGAACCTGAGGCCGGGTGGCATGAAATTCATATTGTACTCAACAACCACTAACCTGACCTCCTTGTCATCTTCCCGATACTGTCGACCCCACCAGCGTGTGTGGACCTAGGGATGTGAGGCTGGTGACATCGTCCAGGTCTCTAAAATAATGGCTGACGAAAGTTGACTTGTGTCTCCATGAACAAGCGGAAATCACTTCACTGACGGATGCTCCAGAAGCAATTGCCCAAGACGCGGAGAGGGCCCTAAGTTCGTGGGCGCGAACCGCCTGTGGTGTGTCCACGCAGTCTGTTGGGTTCTCATAAGCTCGTTTTATCACATTTCTAATCCACTGGGCAATCTTTGCTGGAGTCACTTTGCCAGATTTTGCGATTTCCATGTTTCCGGCATCCACAGGTGCGAACAAGGGCCTCCTCGTAAGTACGTGAGCGGAATCAATCCCACGTCTTCGAACGCATTTTCGAGCGTGATTTCTGGGGCCGATGTCCCTGGATTGGGTGAGTCCCTCCTTGAGCGCTTTGCAGTCGGCGACTGCCTACGCGGTCCAATCCTGTCGTCTACGATTTTTTTCACCCTGGACTCAAAATTCGCTTCAAACTTCCGTAGAATCGTTTCCATCTTGCTCAAGACATCTTGTGGTGATTCTTGCGCCTTGGAAGTGGAGGAATCGGAACCACTATCGCAGCGGCTCCAAGCTCGTCCACCATCGATCTGTATATGTGGAAGGTTGTACTACCGCCAGTGGTGTAAAACGTAAATCAAGGTCGCCGTTCACGAAAATGATGTCAGTTTTTTTCCAAATTACGAGCCTCGCTCGCGCTGTCGCGCTCGCTGCGGCTAACTACATAACATCAGAAAACACAACCAAAAACTTAACCGGAAAACTTCACGCGCCAGAATCTAGATAGGCCGGCCATCTTGCTTGGAGCTTCTGCGGTAGTGGACCCGAGGAATCACCAACGTTGAGTGATGAACTTGACATCGGAAAGGTCTTGTCCGTTGGCGTGAAGCTTTCCCGGGTCAGTTCAAATTCGTCAACAAGACGATTGTCAACTGACGTCGTATGGATTTCAATTTCCACAGTTTCGGTTGGAGTCTGAATCGGTGTAGAATTTTGAGACAACGATTTTGCTTTCTTTCGTAGTTCCCTTCTCAGCATAGTCTGCTTCCTCGTGCTCACAAAACTGGCAGTCTCCCGTGGGTTGTGGGTCTTGCACACTTCGCCGCATGGGTTGTCGAAAAAGTCACAAGAACGGCAATCGTAACATTCTTGATGCCTATCACCAGGTGTAAGACGATGTCCACAATTGCCGTACACAACCTTGGCCATCCCTAACAAATTCCGTTTCAGGTGGACAAGCTGGTCATTCCGGAAAAATAAAAAGTCTAAACTCGAGAGCACCAGACGCGATGTTACCCATGCGGCTGTCCAACGAAAAGTGACACGGGCATGCAAGGGGCGCTGTCAACGCGCGCGACACCCCTGGCTGGAGAGGGAGTGGGTAGCAAGAAATTCATGTTAGTGGACAGTGAGAGAGAGCATTATAACGAATAAGCAAAATAAAGGTAAGCGTTTTCGGATCCAAGTAAAAACGGTCAAAAATTGGCAAAATATGAGTTTTAGCGGGTTGACTAAGATTGAGATAAAAAAGTTTGACCCACGATAATTTAAAGCACCCGCACGTGCCTGTAAATCAAACAATTAACTTTGCATGGCCTAACGAGTTACTTGTGAAAAAGTGGCTAGCTGTCAAAGCAACTGTGAAGAAATAGCACGTGGTCCAAAACAAGTGTGGGAACTCCCGTCGCAACCGTTGGAATGCCAGAATATAGACTTTGCAGGTCCATTCTTTGGTGCAATGGATCGAGTAATAGTGGAGTTATTCAAAACGGCGCACTATTAAAGCTATGTTTTCAAGAACTGCTCAAGCTATAAGGTACCAGTCAGGCTTGAACTATGATTCACTAATATGATTGATCAGTTTCGATTTTGTTACTATTGGCTTATATGTTTTAATGATTTTCTTCAGTTGTCGTTTGTATTTCGCATGATTTTTCGATTTTGATGTTTTTGAATTATTTATAATTTTGTAAATATACATTTATGTACACAATTATAATTAATTAGAACATTTCTACGCTTATATTTTTTGTACGTAAAAGTTTTCAAAAAGTACAAATGAGTTTTCAGTGGCAAATGCCGTACTGGCTCGAATATACCGTAAGACGGTATTTTATTTTTGAATTTGTTCTATTAAAACTGCATCATCGTCTTATATTTGTGTTCAAATCCATAACTCGGACAAATTTTGGCTGATTTTGAAGTTTGAATAGACCATTCCAATAGTTTTTTTTTACAGCTATCCATTGATGCTAATCAAAACTTAGCTCAAATAGTTTTTAAATTGTTTAGCAAAATCTAAACTATAACCAAAGTTGGACATTAAAAAAAGGTAAAAAAGTAAAAAAAAAAAAAAAAAACCATATGACGAAAAATATTCTGAATCGGCATAGGTTGAAATATAATAGACACTATGATGCCAACTGTATTTTGCAATAGAGGCACTGGCAGAATCTTTGGCGTAAGTCGTCTGCCTTATAATCGTGCCCGTTTATTTATTTTTTTGAATTTATGAGCTCAAAACGACAATTCGCCTTATATTCAAGCCGCCTTAAAATCGAGCCAGTGCGGTACCTGCCACCTTCTTCAGGCCAAGCCTGGGAAACTTTCAAGCAACTGTACAAAAGTTCACAAATTTGAATTCTCCTGCACCGAATCAAGGAGATCGTGCAACGAATTCAAATTTGTGAGAGTTCCTACAGTTGTTTGCAAGTTTCCGAGGCTTGACTGAAAATTTGCTTGTAATTAACTTTTGCATGATGCTTTTGTTGTTTTGATATTGTGTTGTGTGAGAGTGCAGGTATAAGGTTGTGGAGATGTGCACCTCGCGACTAGCAGGACTGTACTAGCAGGCTAGTGGGGGAGTAGGGAATAATTGTTAGATGAGCCAGCCAACAATCTGAGAGAGAGCTTATAAGGATTGAGTACTGTGTATATATTATAAGAAGCATTATTAAACCCGATATTGCAAGAATGGAGTCTGTGAATCTTACAATGGATGATGGGGGAACCGCATCATCACAGGTGGTGCCCGAACTGGAGTAGTGGACCTAACGATAATGATGACGGGATACTTGTGGCTACTACTAGTAGGTGGGAGACGAAGGGGCAATTGCAGCAGTGGCTAGAGGACCAGGCGAACAGTTATGGGATGAAGACCTGGCAGATATGATGGCACTGCAAGACATGTCAGCTACGTCAACCCCTGAGGCGTCACAAATGTGTATCACTGGACTAAACGGTGGCACACGGCGACAGTCAACAGCAACAGGTGGACACGGCAATATGTTGGCAGAGAACAGCAAAGGTCGGGAGGAATGACAAAGGGGACAACGTCTCCCGGTGATTTAGCGCTACATGCACTCGAGCCAAAATTGCGGGCCAGCGATGCCAGCAGACTGTATGTTACTGACACTGTGGTTCCTTCTATTCAACGCATCTCTCATCTGTAGTTTTGGTATCCGTTCCACAGCTAACCAACGTCACTGCGTCACAATAGTGGCCCTACCGTTTTGGCTTTGCCCCTTTCACTTTTCGCAGACGCCATAATGATCCTGCAGAAACAGGAATATTAGAATACTCATTAAATTAGGACTAAAATGAGTAATATCATGGATACCGAAACACCATTATCACCTTCAAGTACGTTGTACTTGTACCAACAGTCTACTGTCAAACTGACTTCGCAGTTTACCGTTTTTTTTTTTTTTTTTTGCATGTTATGATGAAATGCTTTGGGAAACAGACGCCTACGCCAGTTCCCACCGGAGCCTCTTGCGAGCGAGGTATAGCAACACAGTCTGTAGAAGAGGGATTTCCGAAGACAGGCAACAATATCCCGGCGATGACAAACTGCCACAGAGACCGACTCATGAGTTGATAGGGATATTCGCCAACAACGGGGTGGCTACATGCAAAAACCTTGGTGTGTGATCAACAGCCGCCGACAGTACTTCCCACATCGGAATTGATTTTCTTCGTCAGCGAAATGTCAGCATCATCCATGACGACGCTCATGACCTTCCTGAATGAAGCAGTGCGTTGGAGTAAAAATTGCGAGGGACGTCAGTAGCGACCTAGCAATTAGTGATTGACGGAAGACTAGGTTTACGAAGGAACAGACACAGTGAAGAATGCAGAACAAAGGGGGCGAAGTTGATGATGTGTGACAGATTCTTTTTCCTCTGTTTTTCTCTCTGCTGTGGGATAGTGAGGGTCGGGGTGCAGCAAGTTGGGCAGAAGGGGAAGGGAACCTCTATTAAACGTGACGAGGACATGCAGTTTTTTTCCGGCTAATTCAGCCGATTAAAGTGAGTGAGAACGTGTGCCTTGTAGGGAAGTTGAGATTGCCCTGGACTCCACTACCGATTTTAATACGAAGAAGGAAGGATGTGTTGTGTAAATGAGAGTGAAATATACAGGGAGGGGGTGCACTGATAAATAGGCGCTGCAATCCATGTGAAGATCCTAATACGAACCTGCAAGATCTTGTAAGTTCTTGTAAGACCCTGCAGAATCATGCGCAAGATCTTACAGGATCTTGTACAAGATTAGGCAGGATCCTGCGCAAAATCTTGTAGGATTCTTCAGGATCCTACACAAAAGATCCAGTAGGATCCTATACAAGAGCCTGCAGTATCCTGAAAATCTTTAGGACCCTACAGGATCCTGCAGCATCTTGAGCACGATCTGCAAGATATTGTGTAATTAAAAACTTAGGCTCCATGTTGGGACTAATCACCCTGGATTGTTTTCAATGTTATCTCGGGCTCGGGAAGGCAGTGCATGTTTTTGTGCTTTCCCTGTCAGTCAGGCCAGGTAAAAGAGTGAACAAATACCGGAAAAGAAGGATATGGTACCTCAGCCATACTTGATATGGAACCTCAGCCATAGTTGATATGGAACTTCACTATGAGGAATGTTTAACTGACTTCCGTCCCTATGTACCTGCATGTATAAACCGAGTAGACGTTATTAACATCCTTAATGCCTTTAACGGCTGTAATGCAATTGGCCCTGATGATTTTTCCACGGCTTTCTATAAGAAATGTGCAAACGAACTAAGCATACCCATATCTATAATTTTGAGTAAATCATTACTATCCGGTACTCTCCGAGCATGCTGGAAGCGAGCCAGGGTCGTAACGATTTTTAAAAAAGTTACCAGTACCAACCCGGCAAATTATAGACCTATTTCTTTAACACGTACACCATGTAGAATTGCGGAACGTATCATTAAAGACAGGCTGATGACTTACCTTTTGTCTTTTGGGCTTTTGTCCAGTGACCAGTTTGGCTTCATGCCAGAAAACTCAACTGTGTTGCAGTTATTGATTGCACTGTCTTGACGACTGGACGGGGACAGTTGATGCTCGCGACCGCATAGATGTGATCCTTATTGATTTTGCTAGAGCATTTGACTCTGTGCCACATCTCAGACTTAGTCGTAAACTAGTCACGCTTGGTATTATAGGTTACACACTTAAGTGGATAAACGATTAGTTGACTCGCAGAACACAGCAAGTATGGGTGAGTGGTTCTAGTTCCGGAGTAAGCTTTGTTACAAGTGGTGTCCCACAAGGGTCAGTGTTGGGACCACTTCTTTTTCTCATCTACATTAATGACTTAAATACCATGAGTCCTAATATTTACTCCAAAATTTGCCGATGACATAAAATTGTATACCATAATTAAAAATGAAGAAGACTATCAGGCATTATGCTCTGCACTTTTAAAACTCGAACAATGGTCGGAAACATGGAACCTACCAATATCAGGTCCAAAATGTAAGGCCTTTCACATCAGAAATAAAAATAAAGAGAGGGATTATCTCTTATTTGATAAGATTTTGGATCATGTATTTGAGATAAAGGACTTGGGCGCATGGTTCACATGTGATCTTAAAAGCGGGTCACGTTGCGACCACAATGCCAATGCTGCACGGCAAAGAGTGGCCATTATTAAGCGATGTTTCACCTCAGGCAATGCAAAAACTCTTGTTTGGGCCTTCAAAATCTTCGTGAGGCCAATTTTGGAGTATGGTAGCCAAGTTTGGTCACCGTATTTAATTAAAACAAATAAAATTGATCGAGTCCGTTCAACGTACTTTTACCAAATACTTGCCTGGGCTAAAATATAAATCATACTCTAAGCGTCCCTTGCAGTAAGGAGGCTTAAGTCGGACCTCTGCATGACCTATTCCATCCTACATGGTATGACGAATAGGTCTAGCACTCGTTTTTTTTCAACTGCGTGAGAGGGGACCGAACAGGTGGCCATGGTTTTAAATTGATTGCGAGACCTTTTAAGAGTGATTGTCGTAGGTACTTTTTTTCAAATGAGCCTTGCAATGCGCTCCCTGCTGATGTTGCCCATGCCCCATCCCTTGCCTCTTTTAAATTCAGACTTAAATGTGTAGATCTTACAAAGTTTGTAATGCGTTTTAGTATGCAACAATGGCTATGCCAGCAATTGGTTACTTTTACTTTGTTCTTGTTTAATTTGTTTTAGGGAGGGAGTTAGTGGACCATGTAGGCCCTTCCCTGACCGTTTGTATCTTTTTGATGCAATAAATTTCTCATTCATTCATTCAAAGGAAGAAACTAAAAATAAAGAGGGAGAAAAAGTGCGGGGGAGGGGGGGGGGGCTTGTTAGAGGAAAGGGAGTAACTAGCAACATGTTTTAATATTGCTAGTATAGGATGATTTGAGTTGACACACGTCGAGAGACTAACGCAAACCAGACCGCCTGTTGTTGTTACTAGACTATACTTCGTAACGAACGATACACATTGATCAGTTAAGTTGTGACCCAGCTTGATAGATAACTACTACTGAACGATATGTTACGAGACCCGGGTGATGTGATGAGACCAAGAGGGCCACTGATTGGACAAGAAATAGAGACCTTGCCAAATGTTATCAAGGTCATAACTGATAACTTCTTAAATATGCATCACATACCATGAGTATAAATTAGGCATATGTAGGGAACAAAGCGGCATACCAATGCCAAAAACAGAACAAAAACCTGACCAGATTTGCAGGACCTATGACATGCGTAAAATGGCTACATTCGACCCCTGAATGGCAATTCATTCAAACACTCCGTCATGCAGGGAAGCATCGCCTACTTCCAGGGGTCGAAAGTAGCCATTTACGTACATCAGAAGTTCTGCAAATTTGATCTGATTTTCGGTTTTTTTTTTGGCGTTGGCAATGTCTCTTTGTTCCCTACATATTCCCAAGTTATACTCATGGTGCACGATGCATATTTAAGAAGTTAGCAGTAGAATGACCTTGGCAACATTTGGCAAGGTCATCCATTTCTTGACCAATCAATGGCCCTTCTTGGTCTCATCCCATCACCCGGGTCTCATAATATAACGTTCAGTTGTACATTTACTATCAAACTAGGTCACAACTTAACTGATCACCCTGCATAGTGGACTATATAATGGACTTCATAATGGATGGTGTGTAAAGTTACTCCATGATAGACATGTATACTCATAAAAGAAGCCTATATTTCTCTTAGAAATTTTTTTTATTGCTATCCTTTTTTAGTGCTGCGAAAGTATGTAGCCTCAAATGGAGGGTGGGGGCTTCGCTCAGTGAAGGGGAGTGAGAGTGAGGGTGCAAGGTTCTGGAGATGGAGCACCTTGCGACTAGAAGGACTGCACTTAGTCTAGTGGGGAGTAGCGGATAATTGTTAGAAGAGCCAGCCTCCGATCTGAGACAGAGCTTGAAAGGAGCGAGTACTGTGTATATTTCATAAGAAGCATTATTAACCCTGATATTGCCAGAAGAATGGAGTCAGTGAATCGAATTATGGATGTTGAGGAAACCGCATCACAGTTTACGGTGAATGTAAGAAATTTCCGTAAAACCAAAGTAAATTCGACGTTACGTCAATCTTTAAGATTAATGTAAATAGCTAATATCTTTATTATTTGTACTTCCGTTATTTGCATGTCACATTGTTTTGTTTATTAAATCAACGGCCATACAGGAAATGATGCCTGCACACCAAAGCTGATCATCACGCCTTAGAGGTCTCTCTTTGCTATATGCGGTTTAAGTGTTAATAATAATAAGCCTTTAAAATTACGATGTAGTCTACGAGTTACGCTTTTAAGCCATCAGCTCTCCGTACACCATATCCACCCAAGCCGATTTTTTTTCAATACTGTATTGTACATTTTAACAAATAAAACTGCATCCTTCATTTAGGTGTTCACAGTTCCTTGCTTGATCAAGAGACTGAAAGAGGAATATTTAATATAATAAAAATACACCAGCATGACTTCAAAATACACCAGAGTTATAAAAGTGAGGTGGCAAAGAATAAGTCCAAGCTGCCAAATGATGAACCAGCCTAGCCTTGCAAGAGTTCATTCAGGTTTGGGAGCACACAGTTTCCTGGGAAATGGCATTCCAGGCGTTGATAACTCAATGGTTGTAAAAAAACCCACACAACAGGGTGTGAGCATACGGTTTGTACAATTTGTGGGGAAGTCCCCTAGACTGTCGAAGAGCTTCTCTTTGGGGAGTTTATCCAATTGATGCACGATCTTGTAGGTCTGCAAGATGTCACCTCTCTGCCTCTGCATTCCAGGCAGGGAAGGTCACGAAGGCCAGGGACAAGTTCGGTGGGTTTTTTTTTTTATCCTGCAGTAACGTTATATCAAATCGATCTTGGCCGATTTTATAACACTTGGTTTGGTTAGGGTTGGTTCTGATAATCCTGTTGCATCATTTGGTGACTTTTACAGTCCTCTTTGTACGCACAATATGTACCTCGGCCGGTACCACTGGACTGTGTAGTGTGTATGCCCATGTTGTTCGAGGACAGCTCACAAGGATCAGCGTAAGCTTTGGGATTTAGTTGTTTCTTTTATTCTTATTCGTGGCAATGGCACAGTGTCAAAGTCATCTCATGATGCAAAAAAGATAATACATCACAAGTTTGCTAAAAATTATTGTTTTAACCAAACAAGCAAAACAAATTATTGCCGATATTTGCAAATCTATTTTGTACTTTAGCCGCTTCAGAACGTGTTTACCAGGTCCGGTATCGGATAATTTAAGGCGAGATCGGTTCAGTAGAAACTTAAGTCATAGGTAGTCTTTACCCTGCACACATGGATGAAAACAAAAAGGGGTGAAAAAAAACCTTAGCTAAGAAAATCAAAAAGGCACTGCATACCTTGGAGTGTACAAATCTACAGCACTGGGCGGCATTGCATCCAGCGAGACAACCGATAAGTCCAGCAGTGATGATTCATCATAATTATTTTGATCGCTTGGCTTGGTGATCACAGGCGCAATATCTGTTTCAGAGAGGGGAACGATAGGACTTGGATTCGTGCTGCTGTTGTGAACAGTTGCATAAGATGGTGTTACACTGTAGTTCAGAGTTAAATTATCAGTTCGGACAACCTCTGAAACATAGTGTAAGGAAAAAATAAATAAAATACTTGTTTTACGAGTGGAAACATGGGAAATCATTCTAAAAGTTCAGGTAAGCTATCACAAATCACAACGAACATGATTTAGCATGAAATCAACATTCATCTGTAACACCACTTAACATCAAAAAAGAGAAGGCACTTAAAGAAAATAAATTTGAAAAAACAACACACAGGAGAATTTAACCTAAATGGGGGTAAATTTTACTAACACGTTTCCATTTACAGTCGGAATTCCACCTAAAGCTTGGAAGATCCTTGCAACATTCAACACCGACGACAACCGTTCAACATTCAACTACTAAATGATGATGACATTACATAGTATTGACAATTACGATGCTGAAATTCAGTATTGCCACGATGCCAAATTTTAGTATTCGTAAATCATAAAATAATGTGAATTACAAATCTATGTTTTCTTTCAAACTAAATATGAAAATTAAAATAAGGCCTCAATTACCAAGATTGCAAATTAACAAGACTGGAATAAGGAAATAAGTGTTAATAAAAAAACCTAAAGTTTGGGGGGGGGGGGTAAAATTGGTTTCTATCGTCTAATACGAAAATTTATACTACCTGTAAATTAAATTGCATTCAGTTCCTGAGTGCTCTTTATGACTTGAGGTTTTTCGCTCTCCTGATCCGGCCAGTGCGCAACCCCAATGCGCATGCGTAACCATGCGCAGTCCTCCTATAAAAGCAGACAGCTCGCCCCTGGCAGCCATCTCTTTTCCTCTCGATATGTTACCCATGATGGTGGCTCAAGAGGGGAGGTAGGGTGGAACAGGTAGTATAAATTTTCGTATTAGACGATAGAAACCAATTTTAACCCCCCCAAAATTGAGGTTTCTAATCGTCGGTAAAAAATTTATACTACCTGTAAATTAAATTGCATTTACAGTCAGACCTCGTCAATATAGGTGGCGGGCACCATCATGGCGAGTTACTCCGGGTTGCGGACTGGCTCCCCCAAAAAGTATAACAAACCTTCGCACTTTATTGAAAACAAAACAGAAACAGGAATTTGGATGTCTTTCGTAGGATTTGGTGGCCCTGAAAAGGGCCGTTTTGTGTTATAGATGGGGTCTTGCTTCCGTCTTCTGGAGGTCTTGAAGTGGGAGGTCCTGCTTCCGTCTTCTGGAGGTCTTCGTTTCTGTATTAGTGCTTAAGGGGGTTGGACTATGCATCTGGCTGTTACGATCCCAGACGATATAGCCCATCTTCCTGTCTTGACATGTCTATGAGATAATGCCTTGTGAAGACAGTTTGGCTTCTCCATGGTGTGGCTTGTAGAATTTCAGCGATGGAGACTTGATTGTGAAAAGCCGATGAAGTTGAAAGTGCCCGGAGTTCGTGTGCAGTTGCCTTGATGTTGCTGTCGTGCAGCTGATGTTCGCATCGTCGTATGCCCTGTTGATGACAATTTTGATCCAGTTGACGATCATTGCAGCAGGTGTTACATTTGTTCCTTTGGTAAAGGGAAGAAAGAGTTGAGTGCGACCTCTTCGACATTCGGGGTCACTTATGCGTTTTATGTAGTATCGTAATGCATGGACGGGACATAGGGTTTGGATGGTTCACATGGTTTCTGAGTTTTGGCTCGAAAGTCAGGTTGGGGCCTCAGATGGATGAATTTGCTATTGTTGAAAAAGAAGCAGTGGGCAGGGTCATTCAATAGTGCTTGCATTTCGCTGCTGCAGAGGCTTGCTGCCAGAGAATCAGAGATGTGAGAAAAACTGTCTTTCTTGTGAGGTGGTTGATGTGACTGGTTTGGATGGGTTCGTATGGATCTTTGGTTAGAGAGTCCAAGACCAGGGGTAGGTCCCATTTCGGGAATTCATGATGGATTGATGGTCTTTCTATTTCGAAGGATTTTAAAAGAGATGTAATGCGGTAATCTTCGAGGAGGTGTCTGTTTCCGGCAGCCTTGAAGACAGTGTTTAGGGCGGAGCGGTAGACCAGAATGGTTGAGCCTTTTAGCTTGTCCTTGAAGAGATCAGTGAAGAAAACTAGGAGGTCTTGAATAGGGGGACTGATTGGATTAACCTTTTTCCGCTTACACCAATGAAACCATCATTGCCAGTGGCTGTTATACATTTTGTTGGTGGAGTCCCGTAGGGCTTTGCTAGCGATGCGAGTGGCTTGTTCTTCAAAAATTCCAGCCTCCCTGATGAGTTGGATGATAATAGCCACCCGTGCAGATGTAAGGTGCAGGAGTTCGGAAGGAACTTGGTTCCCTTTTGTTGGGTTAAGAAATCTGGAGGGTTTGGTAGTTCTCTTGGTGCGTCTACGAAAAGGTTGAGTAGGCGAGGGAACCAGGGGGTTGCCGGCCAGTACGGTGCGACGAGGAGAAATAATCCTTGGATTTGTTCGATTTTCGTTAGAACGGTAGGGAGAAGCTTGAATAGAGGGAACAGGTAAGCGTAGAGGTTGTCCCATGGAAACGTCAGAGCATACACTGCACAAGCCAGTTCGTCCGGAATAGGGCTCACGAATTGGGGAAGTTTGGCATTGTGCCTCGTGGCGAAGAGGTCGATCATGGGCTTCCCCCAGATGATGAAGAGAGATTCGCAAATTGATGTTTTGAGGGACCATTCTCCTGATGGTGGATTCTTCCGAGATAGTGCATCTTCTATCACGTTTCGGTTGCCTGGAATGTGGAGCGGTTGGAGAGTTGTGTTGAGTGCCAAACATAGGCTGAATATTTCGGAGGTGATCTGATGAAGGGCCCGAGAACGTGTTCCTCCTTCTCTCCGTATGTAGGCGACTGCGGTGGTGTTGTCGGCTTGGACTTGGACGATCTTGCCTGTTATCAGGTGACGGAAGTGGAAAAGAGCATTGTGGATTGCTTTCAGTTTGAGTATGTGCTCGGTTGTGTTGGAAGGCCAGGTCCCTTTTACCTCGGTGTCCATTATGTGGGCTCCCCATCCCGTTTGGGATGCATCGGTTAGAAGAAGAAGATCGGGAGGAGGTTCGTGGAGAGGCATAGTCCTCGACAGGTTTGCGGCGTTCATCCACCAGTGAAGACATTCCCATGGGAAGTGGGGGTCGGATGGCATCTGTATCTCTGATAATGGAAGGTGGTTGCTCCAATGGTCGATGCGGAAGTGGTGGAGCGGCCGAGTCATCCAGCGCCCGTAGGGAAGTAGGTCGGCCATTGAATCCATTTTGCCTATGAGGGAGTTCAAGGATGTTAGAGAGTGAGTTGTGGACTGGAAGAAGGAGAGGCAGTGATCTAGTAGGTCGGTTTTCCTGTCCGTTGACAGTGTGACGGTGGCATTCGTAAGGTTGAACTCTATGCCGAAGAAGATGAAGGTTTTTGCAGGTTGGAGTCGTGATTTCTTCCAGTTGACTCCGAGACCTAGGCTGCGAAGGAGTCGAATAGTGAAGAGAGTGTCCTGCCGGAGTTGATGGGGACAGATGTTGTTTAGGAGCCAGTCGTCGAGGAAGGCATTGGCTCCTACTTGTTGACGATGAAGGTGACTCAGGATAGGCTTCATGACGAGAGTAAAGATGCATGGAGCAGCGTTGAGGCCGAATGGAAGGGTTTGGAATTCGAAGATCTTCCCCTGGTAGATGAAGCGGAATTAGTGGAGGTACTTTTTGTGCAGGGGGATATGCAGGTATGCATCTTCGAGATCGATTGAGATTGTCCATTCTTGAGATTTGAGGGAGAGGCGAATGGACTGAAGGGTCTCCATTTTGAAGTGGTCGTTGTTCATGTAGCGATTTAGTGGTTTGAGGTTGAAAATCATTCTCTCCCCACCGGATTTCTTCGGTCTCAGGAAGATGGAGCTGTAGAAGCCAGGTTTTGAATGGTCGGGGCAGAGGCGGATTGCGTTTGTGGCCAGAAGGGCGGACACTTCTATGGAGAGAGCGGGTGAGGTCTTGGTTGCGAGCTTCCAAGGAGGGGTGAATGCCATTGGTGGTTTTGAGATGAAGGATAGTTGAAAGCCATCGGATACGATCGAAAGGATTGTTTTGTCGTTTGTTACCTGGTGCAATGCTGTTTTGAAATGACTGATTCTGCCACCTACGGGGAGAGCATGGGCATAGTCACTTGCGACGAAAGGATTTACGGCTGGAGGCGGAGGAGTACTTGCTGCGATTGTCGGGGGTGGAGCTCCTTTTGATCTTGTTGTAATTGTCGGGGGTGGAGCTCCTTTTGATCTTGTTGTAATTGCGTGGGTTGTTGTGGTTGTTCCCTCGAAAGGACTGATCTTGACGGGGAGATGGTTTCCTCTTATCCCGGGACGTTTGGTTAATGGTCGCGGGGTGTAGAGGTGGTGGCCTGGAGTCAGAGGCGTGCTCTTGAAATGGTTTCCGAAATGGTTGGTTGTTTGAAGACTTGAACACTTTCTTAGGCTTGCGAGAGATGTCTAAGTGAGGAGCGAGGGTTGGGATGTGACCTCTGAAGAGAGTATCTGTCTCGTGAAAAGGTTGGTTGCGGAGAACGTGTTTGGTGGCTGTGTTCAGATTGGTTGTGGTACTTAAGGCGATGTCCCTTAGCAGGAGGGTGGAGTTGAACAGCGCCTTGGTGAACCAGTTAAATGAGTGATATGAAGCAAAAGACATTTTCTTGAAAAGTTCAGATATGAGAAAGTGAAGGTACTTGACGTTCTTTTGACTGGTCTCACGAGGGAGTCTCTCACAAAGTGCGTTGATATATAGCCGTGGCGATAACGTCAGCTTGGGAGTTGGCGCGAAGGCCTAAGCGAAGTATCTTGTCGTTTTCATGGAGCACGGCTGTAGGAACCTCGGTGCGACGGGGAATGTAGAGGGCAGTGCCGAAGTCCATTTTGGCTTCGGTTGAAAGAAATTCAGATTGTTGGTAAGTTTCAAATTGGCGCGGGTTGGCAGCGCCGTCGCCAGTTGCCCTGAAGAACCAGGATTCACGTCCTGGACGAGGAGGTGGTGGGTCCTGGTCGAGTTCAAGAGGGTCGCCTTTGCCTAGGAGGGAGCCTGCAGTTCGAAGGAGCGTTGTGAGCAAAGCCGTGGATTGACCAATCTTCGCTATTTCACGTTTGTTCTTGTCTCGGAGGCCATAGCCGAATCCCGTCGAAAGACCCCTATTCTTTGGCTTGGGGGTGGAAGTGTCGGGTTTGCAGAGGTAGTCATCAGGGATGATGGCTTCGACTGCCTTGAGAAGGTCAAACAGAGGAATGGCGTCGGGTCGTCGTCGGCTTGAAGGGAATCTTCGTAAGGGTCGAGTGGCGGTTGTGTAAAGTTGACTCGATGCGGGGGTTGCTGGCCCAACGTGGAGGCTGAGTCGAGGTCGTCTTCAGTGCTGAAGTTGTTGGATAAAAGTTGCTAAAGGTCAGCCGTGGAAATGTTAAGGCGATGTTTCTTTGAAGGTGGCTGGGCAGAAGGCTGCTTCCGTTTGCGAGCGTCGATGGCAGAGGATGCAATCTATTCGTGGACGTACGAAGTGGCCTTTGAAGGAGGTTTCTCCGTCGGTGCAGAAGGGCAGTTCTTGTAGGAAAATTCCCTGATGGCACGGTTCATGAGATGATGAATTTCCTGCGTGGACAAGGGTTCTGTTGATGGTCTGAGATGCGAAGCTGATGATAAATCAAGGGGTTGGACATCATGTTGCTGTGGGACGGGAGATGCCGAGGTTGATGGAGGCTTCTGGGTGCAAGGTAATGGCGAAGCAGAATGATACTGCGTGGTTAATGAGGCTGTGGGTCGAGGTGGAGACGGCAGCACAATGATGCTGGGATCCGGTGGCAGTGGACTTGACGGTGAAGAATCCATAGTACACCGGTGAAAGTTGCAATGACGGAGAATGCGGGCGGCGAACGGTCAGAGTGACGAGCAGCTAGGGCGAACGACGAACGGCAAGGAAGATGGCGTCGTAGCTTGTGGCTTAATGACCTGCGAATGGGGAACGACGAACGAGAAGGAAGATGGCGTCGTAGCTTGTGGCTTAATGACAGGCGAACGACGAACGGGAATGACGAAAGACGAACGGGAACGACGAACGGCAAGGAAGATGGAGTCGTAGCTTGTGCCTTGTGGCTTGATGGCATGCGAACGACGAACGGGAAGGAAGATGGCGTCGTAGCTTGTGGCTTGATGACATGCGAACGACGAACGGGAACGACGAACGATGAGTGTGAAGCTGAAGGCGAACGGGCAGCATACGGTGACCACAGCAGGTGGCGTAGGAGTTCAGGCAAGTGTGCGAACGATGAACGGACGGCGAATGGCGAACGACGAACGGAGAACGGGTGGTTGAAGGGCGGCAGGCAGCAGAACGAACGGCAGCAGGCGGCGTCGAAGTTCCACGCAATGGTATGCGGACGACGAATGGGTTGTGAACGGCGAACGGGCTGCGAACGACGAACAAAGAACGGAGAGTGGAGAGGAGAGCTTCTTCAGACGACGTCTGCGACGAGAACTTGAGGAAAAGAGATGGCCGCCAGGGGCGAGCTGTTTGCTTTTATAGGAGGACTGCACATGGTGACGCATGCGCAGTGGGGTTGCGCACTGGCCGGATCAGGAGAACGAAAAACCTCAAGTCATAAAGAGCACTCAGGAACTGAATGCAATTTAATTTACAGGTAGTATAAATTTTCTACCGACGATTAGAAATTTCATTATAATGATGTAGGCCTTTATAAGATAAGCCTGCAATGCAAAACTAATGGATTTTTTTTTCATTTAGTCTTTTATTCCATGCTGCAGCCTGTAAGTTGTAAACCTATCATGTAATGACTCCCTGTTAAATTCACCGAGTCTTATGGATGGCCAAGAATGAATGAGTGCTAATTTGCTGAACATAATTGTAATTACATAATGCAATGTTGAATGATCCAAAAGAAGGATTTTAATAAAATCTGTTCTTAAACTGAATGGATTTGTTCACAGCTAAATCTTGATCTTAATAGAGTTTAAAAACAGTTGCAAGTAACAAACAGTTGCACAAATGTCATTGCCAGTGTCAAATATTGTTACCATTGGAAACTGATATAGCCAGGTTGCTCTCTGGTACGGCAGTAGGTATTCGCAGTATTGCAGCATATGTAAGCGACAATATACTGGCATAGTGTCCAACATTACTGCAGATCATAAAGGTTTTTCTTTCCCTACCAGGTTCACTATAGACTTATGAAGGGTATACCGATACATAAACTAGCAGACTTATACTACTTTTTTTTAAACATTCACGCGACTTTTACCAATTTTCACATATATTCTGTCAAGAACGTTGTTCATCAGTAAAATGGACACGGAAAATTAGACTTCAGTTTGGATCCTGCTCTATCAAATAGTGACTTACAATTGCTACAGCCAAAAGTCAAATGATCATCCTATTATAATACCTAATTGCCTTGGTTTAATCAGAAGTGGTGATTTCTCTTTGGCTATCTTGGACAATGCCAACACAAACCTTCTCTTTCAAACTTTTGTATCTTCAGCCTAATTTGGTATATGGCCTGTATTGATGTGGAGGACTACCAGTTCATTAATCTGATACTCTTATATATACGGGAAGAGTCAAAAGTCCCTTGCACCCCACCAAACGCCCTACAGCATTGGAATTACGCACCTGACTGATAAAACTCTGTTTTGTCCCTAAAATGAGGGCCATCCCATGAGCTTGTGTTGGGGTGCCCTGCCCCCTCAACACCCAGATATAAAATTTAACTTTGTTCCTGTGAAAAATACGACGTTTGGTTCCAATTGGGGAAATATGCACATGGCCCCGAAAACGGCATGCTAATTGGATAATCGGGATGCATTTTATTACATCTTCAATGTAGCTCCCACACCGACATGATGGCTTCTCTGCACGATGCAGGAAATTGTCCGGTGCACCCATCAAAGGTCCTCAGCACTGAGATTACACACCTGACACATAGGTTCAAGGTTTGTCACCAAGCCCAAGATGGGGGCCACTGCATGAGCTTGTATGGGATGCCACGCTCACCTCCTATGAGTCCTATTACGATCCAATAAGTCGGGTACATAATTCCAATGCTGTAGGGCTTTTGGTGGGGTGCAAGGGACTTTTGACTCGCCATGTATATAATATCGCTAAATCGGTTAGATTAACAGTCGATGATAATAATCACGGGTGCACACTCATTTCCGGTTTCAGGCCACTGACAGAAGGCACCACCTACGAGCCATCTATGCAACTACACGGCCAAACTGATATTAAAATTGTGTTCCCCTCTCCACTAGATCAGCTTCAGTAACAGTAGGCCAAGCACAACCCATTTGTTTAACAGGAAAAGGCCATAACCTCAAAATATTGCTAAATTGTGAAGGATAACAATCGAGGGAGCACTTATTTCTGGGCCATGAACAATAGGTACCATCTATGAGCAATCAACATAACCACCATTTGCTGCAACTCTATGGCCAATGAGATTGAAGCTGCATTCCTCGCTCCATTAACCCCTTCAGTACCAAGGACGTACATGCGTACGTCCTGGGATTTCTTTGCTGAGAGCCAGGACGTACATGCGTACGTCCTGTTAATTTTGTATAAATAGAAATAAGGAGATGGTCCTCAGCATGTTCCCCCATGTGGGCACCCCTGTGTGTTCTGCTGAATTATTAGAGGGTTTTTAGCTTGTCAACACAGCCTCCATTATGTCTTGAGATTGGAATCAAGATTTTCTGCAATGTGCTTCCCTGCAATACACATTTCTGGCTCTGAGCAAGCACCTGCTGAGCTCAATCTGGCAGTGAAGGGGTTAACGCAGCTTCAATCGCAGGTGGACATGCTTTAATGATCTCATTAATTATTTATTTATGTTTAGCACAACACCAGAAAGCTTAACAAGAGCTAATCAACAATATGGTTGAAACCAGAGAGAGAACTGTTTAGACAGAACTAGAGAAAAATCTATGCAGCCAAACAACACACTAACACCAGTTCACAGATCTTTTTTAATTTTCGGAGAAAGGATCAGTGGTCTGCTCCTCCACGTGCCTCGTTTCAAATTTTGTTTGTGCAACAACATGTAGAATCTTTCTTGTCCACTGTATTGTGCTTTTTTTCTTAACCCTTGTGCGCTGGACCTGAGTCTCGGGCAGGGCAAACCTTCCACCAGAACAAAACCCGAGGCACCCTTCATATTTGATTCAAGACTGTTAATTTCTTAATTTATAGCTCATTATATTTTCATCACACTTGCGTCCTAAGAAAGAGAAAGTGAATAGTGACTTGTTGTACGTGTTAGTGATGTGTAGTAGTTGAGAGTTGTCAACAATTTATCCTGAATGTGAATTTCAATCTTCCTTCGTTTTGGAAATTCAGTTCAGCCTTTCGAACAGGTAGTAGGAAATTCAGCGTGCAAAGGGTAAGAAGGAGAAAAGACTTTTCTCCGAAAATTTAAAAAGAACTATGAACCGAGTTCTTCCTGGCGGTTGGTGTGCGTTCTTCATCCTTCAAACATCTTTACAAAAACCACTGCAATAGCTGTTTACCGGTTTTCAGTAAGTAGATGGCTTTCAACAGCCCTTTTAGAGATTTTTGAAGATATAAATCAGTGGTCTGCTCCTTCACGCACTTCGTTTCGAATTTTGTTTGTCCAACGACATGTAGGATCTTCCTTTCCTACGGTGTTCTGTGTTTCTTTCTGAAGAAGGAGAATAGACTTTCGTCGAAAATTTAAAAAGAACGGTGAACTAAGTTCTTCCTGATGGTTAGTATGTGCTTTTCATCCCTAAAATATCTTTTCAAAACTACTTATCGCTATTTACCAGTTTTCTGTAAGTACAGTAGAACCTCATTATCCGAACTAGGGCTGGTACTTTCCGGTTTTTTAGTTATCCGTTTAACCATTTTTTTTTTCTGGTCGGTTACACGAAAACCGTTTTTACGTTGTCAGCAAAAAATAAAAAATAAAAAATAAAACAGCCAAAAAAATTTCACACCTGCGTAATATATCATTAAAAAACAAGCTGAAAAAAATTATGATTTAGGCCTTGCTAAGACAAGCACAATGAATGACTACATGTTGCATTTTGGGATTTAAACTAGAAGAAAGTTGAAGTTGATAAATTTAAGTATTTACTTTATCAAGAATTTTGACTTTATGTAGCTTTAAAATTTCTACAAGATGGCTTACGCCTATTTACGACAACGTAAGCCAAAAACAAAACAAAATTTTACGCAACGTTTTAGTTATGAATGTTCCATTCATTTCAAATTATGAGCCAGAAAAATTAGCATGTTTGCGTTTTCGGGTAGCAACGCATTTCGTTTACGTGTTATGATGCCGCTTCCCTGCCGCTCGCGCTACGTATAGACGAGTCCACTTCTCCACGACGCGGGGAGGGCAGATGCTGGTCAGCTTGTATCTAACTGCCTCGTGTACGCGCTGACGATCAGCAGTTTGATTCAAAGAAAGTAAGCAGCTTCGATGGGACAACAAGCCCACGCGGATTATTTGTAAACAAGTTGCCCCCTACCCACCCCGGTTTTCTACTTTCGCTGATTTTGAGTGTTTGGATTAGTAGGCCTAAATGATGGCACTTGGCTATTTTGGGCTCGTTCACCGCGGTTTTTGAATGGTGCCCGCATCAAACGTTTTTCGGATATGGGTTTTATAATCCGTGTAACCGAACGTGGAACGGTTTCCGGTTAACCGTGTAACCGATCCCAGCCCTAATCCGAACACCCATTCTTACAACATTTTCAGAAATTTGCCGTTTTTTCAGACGGAGTAAACATTGACTGCTTTATTTATATTCCTGGAGTTATTTCATTCAAAATTTTTTGTTCAGTAGTCTTAAACATTCAAGCATAGTTGACAAACACTAAAACTGATTAAAAAAACGTTTTCTGTTTTATTTTGCATGTAAATCGGATTATTCGAACACCCTTCGGTCCCAAATAGTTCGGATAACTGAGGTTCTTTTATAGAAGGCTTTCGGATTAACCTGTAGCCCCTTCTATTGTTTGAATGGAAAGGGAAGGAAGCAGCTGAAAAAGACACTACTATAAGCTTTGTCTGGTCAACTTTAAAACAAAAACCATCATCCAAACAAAAGTTCATTTGTAGTTAAATTTATGTAAAAGTTCATTAAAAAATAAATGCAGTCTGGGGCATTTTAGACATGTTGTGTGTTCATACACGGAAAAAGGGGCTCAAATGTGAAGTATGCAATACATGTAATTTGGCTACACATGGGCATGACACACTCGGGTGAAAAAACATTTAAATGTAAAGTCAAGGGTGAAACGAATACATTTAACATTTAAATGTAATGTATGCAATAAATTTATAATTTTAATTTGATTGCACATGCGGGTGGCACACCGTTTAAATGTAACGCATGCAATAAAACAATTAATCTCACGTTGGCTGCACACGCGCGTAGACATTCGGGTGAAAAACCATTTACATGCAATGCATGCAATAAATCATTAATTGTAATTTGGCTGCACACATACAGGTGAAAAACCATTCAAATACCTTCAGTTTTCCAATACTTTTACACACAAAACCCGTCCTGGTGCAGTACTAATGCACGAATAAAGGCAAATGCTTGGTGGGTGGCAATACCTTTACGCACAACATTAACCTGCCGCGTCACGCGCATATACGCGAAGCATTGCATGCAAATGGGGGACAAACCATCCGAATGTGGCATCTGCTGCCAAACATTAACAACAAAAATTAATGTTATAACAACTAGCTCACATGTTGGAGTTCACAGGATGGGCTGGCAACATTTGGTTTCTAATTGCCTTTCGGAAATATACATTACCTGTGAATTTTTGCAATCACAGTTGACCTAGTCAGAGGTGGCGGTTGGTACCACCTGATGGGTTCCCTTGGGTTACGGAGCTGGCATCCCCAAAAACCATCTACTATGCACTTTGTTGAAAACAGAAAACAGGATTTGAATCTCTGTGGTAGGATGTGGTGGCCCTGAAAAGAGCCGTTTGTTCAAGGTGGGTCTTACTTCTGCTTCAGGACATCTGTTTTTAGTGCTTAAGGGGGCTGGACAATGGTCCCAGACAGTATAGTTCATGTTCTTGCTTCGTCATCTCTGAAGTAGTGCCTCGTGAAGACCGATTGGTTTCTCCAGGATGTGGTTTCCAGGATCTCAGGTACTGAGATGTTGCTGTGGAAGGTCCATGATGTGGAGATTGCTCTTAGCTCATGCGCTGTCGCCGGATGTTGATGTCGGGGTGGTCGCTACTGATGTGTTCATAGGCGCTGATGATGGCTGTTCTGATCCACGATGCAACCATTCTTGCCAATGTTTCGTCGAAGGTGGTTTTGAAGGGTAAAAAGAGCTCGTTTGCGACCTTTGCAGAATTCAAGATTTTCAGTCCTTTTGATGTAAAAGCGTAGGCTCGAACAGGACAAAGGAGATGTTCGGTTCATCACCAATAATGTTAGTTAGTGCCAGAATGATTATTTGCTTATGATGGTTCGCAATGTTTTTGGGTCTTGGCACGGAAGGTGGCTTTCGGCTTGAGGTGAATGGCAGTGCAGTTTTCATGGAAGAAGCAGTAAGCTGGGTCAATGGATAAGGCTTGGACTTCACTGCAGTGGAGGCCGGTTGCAAGAGTGGTTAGAAACACCATTTTCCTCGTGAGAAAATTTATGTCGCAGTGTTGAAGGAGTTCGTAGGGTACTTTCATGAGTGAATTTAGTACGATGGACAGGTCCACTAGGGGAAGGAGCAATGTATTGAAGGACATTCTATTTCAAAAGATTTAATCAGTGAGGAAATGCAGAAGTCTTCGAGGAGGTGAGAATTGCCTGCTGCTTTGAAAACCGAGTTTAATGTCGATCTGTAGACAAGGATTGTGAATCCTTTCAGGCCTTGTTTGAAAAAGTTGTTGAGGAAGGTTAGTAGCTCTGGCAGAGGGGGATTGATTGGATCGACTTTCCTTCCGAGACACCAATAAAACAAATAGTTTCCAGTGGCTATCATATATTCTGTTGGTCGAGTCCCTGATTGCTTTGCTTGCAATTCGTGTTCTTTAAGAATTCCAGTCTCTTCGAAAAGTGCCCCAAATGCTAAAGAGAGATGATTCGCAGATGGACTTCTTGGGATGGATGTCTTGGGAGACCATTCCCCTGATGGTGGTTTCAGGCAGAGAGTGAGTCTGCAATGACGTTAAGGTTGCTCTGGAATGTGGAGAGGAAGAATGGTTGTGTTTATAGACAGACAAAGTTTGAAAATTTCTGACGTGATGCGGTGTAATTAACGGGAGTGAGTGCCTCCTTACTGCCGCAGTGTTGTCCGTTTCAACCTGGACTTCCTTCCCAGTGACAAGGTGACGGAAATGGCTAAGGACAAGCCTTACTGCTTTCAATTCTAGAATGTTGATGTGGTCTTCGTCGGTGGGCGTCCAAGAGCCGGAGATCTCGTGGTGATTTATGTGAGCTCCCCATCCCTCCAGGAAGGCATCCGTTAGAAGATGGACGTCTGGCAGTGATTCGTGGAGAGGGTCGGTTTGAGGCAAGTTTAGAATGTCCGACCATCATAGTAGACTATCTTGCGGACAGGTGTCGTCTGTTGGAATTTTTATTTGGTTTTGAGATGGTAGAAATTCCCAGATGTCGACGTGGAAGTAATCAATTGGACTGGCCATCCATCTGCCGTAAGGGACAAGATTTGTCATGGGAGTCCAAATTCCAGATTAACGAGCTATGTTAAGTTGTGATGCGGTTTTTGAACAAAGGAGCGGCAGCGATGGTTTCTTCAACTGCCTTTAGGAGCTCAGGAAGTAGCAGGCCCGCGGGGTCATCTTCGGGTGCATGAGGATCATCGTCGAATTGAGAGTGTTTGGAATCGGAATCGAGGACTGAGGGGTGCACTGGACCGAGAGGTCGGAACTGCGGCGAATAGAGTCAGCCAGCACCGAGGCAGTATCGAGGTCACTGTCATTGTCGCTGAAGGATGGTTCCGACGGCGGTTTGGACGAAGAGGTAGCACGAGGATGGGAGGAGCGAAGATGCAGTGTGGTCGGCCTGTAGAAGACGGGTTTTTTGTTGGATGAGGCAGTAACGCAGTGGTGTTTGGAGGGTCCAGCCAGAGGGGATAGATGGCGTTTCGGAGAAGAGGCAGTTGAAGACGAGGTGACCTAGTCTCATGTGTAAGAATTGCTGTGGGAGGAAGCGGGTGGGCTGAAGCAGGATTTGTAATGGAAGTTCCGAATAGCTCTCTCCATGAGGGCATTGATTTGGCGGGGTGAATCCCGGAAAGGAGTGATTGATGAGCTGTGGGAGTGTTTTGATGAAAGTGAAGAGAGGTCGAGAGGAAGCTCAGCCGATGGGGTTCGAGCGGTTGACCTGTGTGACTTAGAATTTCTTCTTCATCGCTTTCTGTATGTGGCCGAGGGTTAAACCAGAAGGTTGGCTGCAGGGAATGGCCAAAGCTGAATGCAACAGCAGTTGCGAAACGGGAAGAGAAGCAATCGGTGCTGCAGATGGAGGTGGAAATTGCGAAGGACAAACAACAACATACGGGTCGACAGTTGGAGGGCTAGCAGGCGAAGGAGAAACCATCCTGGGAGAGAACTCTTCGGTGCAGGCCTGGAGTGAGCCATAACGAAGATGGTCTTCGGCAGCAGATGACTTGATCGTAGCGAAGTGGCCGAAGAGGATGAAGTTGAAGCGGGAAGAGAGCAAAAGCATGACTGTACAGGTTCACGCTGGAGGAAAAAGATGATAGGCCGCTTCGCCAGCTCACTTTCATAGAAGGGCTGCGCACGCGCATGCGCAGACCGGTTAAGCAGCTGGCCAGCTCTAAACAACTTTGAAGCATCCAGGAAAGAATGAAAATTTCACAGGTAATGTATATTTCCGAAAGGCAATTAGAAAGTAATTTTCTTCCATTTCAGCCTTTGTGTTCAGCGAGTCTCATCAATGATTTGTTTCAATTCGTTTCGGGTTAACCGAACATTAAACGTTAGCTGGCCAAATTTATAGGCTGATGGTGGCTATAAATTTATGGCAAGCCACAATTTCGGCAAAATTTCTAGTAAGCCAGCTGAAAAGGACTGAATATGGCTGAGCCTAGTGACACACGCTAGTATGTCGCGCCAAATTAGGCAACAAACATAACATCAATTTAATTGTCGAGAAAGTAAACCACTGTAGCGCTACACCATAGAACACTGGCACATTTCAGGTGATTGGGGAAAAATAATAATGCCGTACAAAAGCTTAAATTGTGTTCAAATCAAGAGCAATGACCCACCTGACAAAAATTAACGGTGTAGGAATGTCAGCTAAGCGGCTTTCAATGAAAAATATGACCCTCAATAACACTGTAAACGTGCTACAACCTACCGAGAGAGAGGGAAGGCTTTCAGCTACGGAATTGGACGAATGGCTGCAGTACAATACGAACTGCATACCTATTCTGGTTTGCAGCCTGGGAGTGTAAAGGGAATAGCTGGGAGGGTACAAAAGTGTTGTCGTAACCATTGTTACTATTGACGGCATCGTGGAAGGACAAAGTTCAGACAATGACAACGTGTATACTGACGTGCACATCTAGACACACTGTAGTGTTGTCGCGATAAATCTAAACCTCGTTGCCAGAGAAATCGTATCCACAACCAATTCACGAAAACAAGCAAAATGTCAAAATCAAACCAACTGTTAAGTGGCCACCAAGTCGAGAATGGTTCGGTCTCTCAAAAAAAGCGATATGAAGTAAATACAAAAAATTAAATTAAAATACACCTAAAAATTGGTAAAGAGGCCACTAAGTTGAGAATAGTTCGGCCTCTCAAAAGAATGATACGAAATTCAAATAGGCCTATTGCGAAAACGGCCCCTCGACCTATTGTTGACGTGGCACATTATTACGCATCTGCAAACTAGTGAGTCTAACACACAATTAAAATTTGAAAAAAGTAGTGACATCATATCAAAAACCAAAACTGGTAAAATTAACCGCCAAGTTCCGAATGGTTCGGCCCTTCAAAGGAGTGATATCAACACACCAAACCATTCGCCAAGTAATAACCACACCAAACTGAATAACACTTTGCACGTTAAATGAAAACTTGAACATTGCTACCGAAAGTAGCAATGTTATATTTTTCATTTAACTTTCGAACTATTATTCGGTGCGATGAACTTGGCAAATATTTTGGTGTCTTGATATCACTCCTTTGAAGGGCTGACCTACTCGTAACTTGGCGGTCCATTTTAGCAGTTTTGGTTTTTGATAGGATAATAATCTTACACCAAACAGACTAAAAAATACTGTTTTTTTAAGGTTATTTTAATGAAAATATAGGTTGAAAATTTTATTATAGGCTTTTGTAGGACGCTGCTATCCCTAGAATTTCGTTTTGTACATACCTGTCATTGCCACGACTACGCCATTAACATACATTTGTTTGTTTACCTAACTGATTTCCTAATTCTTCAGCACGTTCTAAACACTTCTTTGCCAGATTCATTAATTTGTTTGCTGGAATACTGTTGCTTGGGTAAGCTGCAAACAAAGGGTTAACAATCAGAAAAAACACAAACAGTTTTCAACGACAGAAAGTTCTAGTATATAAACTTACTTTGAGCTTGCGCATCTTCCAGCAAAGCTTCTGCTATTGCAATAATACCCTTTAAGTAGGATACATAGGCATCCTGTCAAGAAAAGCACATCAAACACATGTTAAATCAAGCGGATTCAAAGGAAATCCATATTAGAAGTCGGCTTGATAAGCGGAATAATTACAGATGCAAACATATTTCCGTTGCCTTTTGGACTTAATGTCAAACTGCCTGGGTGGGAGGTGAACCCTCGAGCCTTGCATTGACACCAAAGGCTGAAGTCATGCCGCTAAAATATACTGACACAGCTAGTCAGTACGGCTAAGTGGTAGGACTTCAACCTTTGGTCTCAAAGGTCGAGGGTTTAATTCCCACTCAGGCAGTCTGATAGTTAAGTCCAAAAGACAACGGAAACAGGTTTGTATCTGTATTTATTTACTAAATAATATCAATTGACAAAATAAGGTTTACTAAATAAGGTTAACAAATAAAATGACAAACTTTCCCCATTTATTAAGCTACTCCTTACCCCCACCCAACAAAAAAGCGCAGTTTGCAGTACAAGTTAAAGACACATGCTCACCAACAGGAAATCGTACAATTCTACCGTGGCACCATTTGGCCCGTATATGGTTAATTCTGCAGCAATAGAAGGAAATACACCATCGAAAATACAGGCAACCGGCGACTACAGTGGTAATTTTCAGACATCATGTAAGGACCCGTACTTTATGCGATTTTGCTAAATCGCAAAATTCGCAACTTGTTTACTAATAAGAATTTTGACCCCAGTTTTCAATTGGGGAGGTGTACGCCGTTTGCTGAAGCTAAAAATGAAAATATGCGATTTTTGCCCGAATAAATAAATTATGAATTACCTTTCATCAACATTTTATTAACTTTGCAGTAAAATAAGATCTTCTGTTCGTTACTGGCAGTTGTTTTGAAATGGACTTTAAATTTTTTTAAATTTATTCATATTGTACACCACTTATGAGGCCTATTTTAGGCTATTTTCTGTTAACAATTGTGTTATTTTTTTTGGTTTCGAAATTCAGCAAATCTTGCAACATGATGTATCGCAAAATTACCTTTTTCCACCACACACTTTAAAAATTCTCGCAACAAATATTATCGCAAAATTTTGCTTTAAAATATCGCGGAAAGTACGGTTCCATATACCAGAAAGGACGCATTACCACTAGTGGAGAACAATAAAACAAAGTTCTGCTTAAATATTTGGTGGTTTATCCGACCGCCTTCGTCACAAAAAGGCACAAACTCTCTTCACATCACACGGCGTCGTCATTCATTTTGAACCACACGCTAGAGCTATAAAGAGCTATGTAGATCTTTATAGGTCGCTGCATCTGGACACTCCATCGTTGGTTGAACTTGGAGACCAGACCGGGGCGCACTACCCTCGGTCAATTTCGTTGTATGCTGCACTAACAATGTTCACTAAAGGAACTCCCTATTTTTGAAAACGTTTCATGGCCGGAGATTCTACGACTCTCAAGTGGGGTTCGTTGAGAGAGTTAGACTTGAGTAGCACAGAGGTTTCATTGCTAGAAATGGCATGACTTGCGTTTCAGTGGTGAAGGGAATTGTCGGTTTTCAACCTCTTTCTTGTAACTGACATTTGGTTTCGCCAATGTAGACAGCGTTGTAGGATTCACATGGGATACAGTACATCACCCTTGGAATGAACTGAACATGTGAAGAGAGTTTGTGCCATTTTGTGAGCAGACTTCTGACAAAGGTGGTCGTATAAACCACTGAACATTTAAGAAGAACTTTGTTCTACTGTTCTAATGTGTGTTCTACTGTTCTAATGTGTCCCTTTCCATATATGAAATACACCTATAAAAAGGTTCAAAGATGTAAACATGAATCATACCTAAATTAACCAGATAAAATATGGTTATTCTCGGACACCAGGCGCAAGCTGTAAAGGTAAACTCGTACGTTTCATTGATGAACATTCAACTTTAAGGGCTGTGGTGATTCTCTGGTACTGGTTTCACATTATTATAATATGCGCGCCGGTTCTTGAGTCCTCCGAAAAATTGTCATCGACTTTTTTTGCCAGCAGCAGTGGCGCTCCCTGCATGTAACCAGCATATAGACTGCTCTTCGGGAAAGCCGACCGGCCAGCTGTGAAATCCGTTCATTGGTAGGCGTGTGCTATGCCAGCAGAAGAAAAAAAAATCTTCTTTTTTTTTCCCTAGCAGGTGCGAATCACGCTTAAAAAAGGTTTTTTGTGTTAATAAAAAAAAAACGGTAATAAACGTAGCTACTGGAGGCATAAGTGGTAAGAGTGCTTGTTTCTGTACTTTACTTGAAAAAAATTAATGAATTTGCGAATGATAAACCTTACGAGATTCTTAGTGTATGTAACACTACGGTTGCGTTGTTTTCAATTCGTATTTCCAAACTTACTACAGTGAAACCAGGGGTGTCGTGCTATTGGGGAACAGGGGGAGTGGGGGGTGAGAATACGTCCCCCCCCCCTAGCCTAATTTCAATTTCCCATAAATAAGCACGATTTTGGCTTGTGCGCGGACGGTGGGCCGCCTGGTACCAGCCCTTCCTTTTAAAAAGTTGTTCATTCGTCTCTTTAATTTTGGGTCTCAGACAAAACTAATCAAAAACAGACCTACAATTTCAGGGAACATTTTATATAATTCTTGTTCTCTGAAATTGCAGGACAAATTGTAATTCACGGTTTTTATTCTGAAAAACTTATTATTTACTTGTGCGCC